>JAOXYD010024071.1:0-14454 GCA_028565735.1 Pinacopodium congolense | reverse complement strand
AAACAATTAAACACTGAATTAGGGGTCATAATTCAACAAATTAACCATAAAAATCATATCAATTTGACCCCTATCATATACCACTAATGGTTACCTATTTTACTTCCTCACTTGGTTTAGTAATTGGTATTTTGATGCCAATTTCCTTACTTGACTCATATGAGAGCTCTTGGTAATTTTTTTTAAAATAAATTGTTAAAGATACCATAGTTTTTTCTCAATTAATATTAGTGGAATTAATATCAATTCTTGGTCTTCACTTGATTCCTCATGACATAAACCTATAAGGAAAAGAAATTAATAACTTATTCCCTGAGGTTAGTCCATAAACCTTTCTAAATGAAAATCTCTTTTGGTTTACTTAACAAGCATTATTTCAAAAAGTAGTTTCCCTTAATATGTTTATAATCACCATAAAGATGATGTCATCATTTAAGTATTATATGAGTGAGATTTATAAGAACATAGATATATGAAGTTATAAGTATAATATAATGGTAAAAATGTGAGCTCTCTTTTGGATATGTAGAGATAAGAACTCTCCTTATATGACTATGATGCCAAGAATATGAATTGGAAAATAATATGTTTCTTAAATAAAAATTCCCTATGATGAATGGAAGCATATGTCATACCTTTTGATTGCTTAAAATAAGACTTATTACAATTATGATATATGTAATGACCCTTTATTATGGTTGAAACATAAGGTATACATGTCTTTGTTTTATGTCCTTATATGAAACTCTTTTTTTTTTTTGCCTTAAATTTTATGGTCTCTAGGTCTAAATTGTGAAAAATAGATGAAAATATGGAATTTCCCTTTTTCTTGAAACCTGAAGGATGTTAACACGTTACTTTGAAAATAATTTGATCCAAAATCATTTTAGAAGTTCCTCAAAAATATTTTGATTCATCAATGGGGGAGTACAAAAACTAAATTTCCTCTTGATTAAAAAAATATTCCTTTTAAGTACAAAAACTAAATTTCTCCTTGATTATAAAAATATTCATACATTTTACACACATTGACTCATGTTATGTAATCTTGAGCCCTTAAGTTATTAAGATGACCAAGATAAATTTATAATAAAGAAGACATTGATTAACTATCATCTATGTACTTGATTCTTCCTTATTGTTGGTTCTTCACTAGAATTTTCTTGAAACTCGAATTATAACTAGCACTTCCACTTTACTCATTTGTTCATTGTTTGATTACTTAATTAAATAAATTGACTCCTTTGCTCAATTTTCCTTCCATTAAACTTAAATTTTTACACAATGCTTAATTATATTATAATTTAGTTACTAATATCATCAAAAGTAAATTCCATGATACCAATATGTTTTATTATTATCAAAACTATGGTCTAAGACCTCATTTGATTTATCTAATGCCTTTTTTTTCTTTGTTTACAGAAGTGTAACCTCAAAGAGAAGCACTAAGAATACTATAGTTGTTTCATCCACCATGGAAGTAGATTTTTATAGCTTACTATGAACTTATAACACATACATTAGGATTAAAGAATTTATTTACATATTTAAGGCCATCGCACAACTATTGAAGATTTACTTTGACAATTTAGTAATAGTGATTTTATTAAATAATTATTAAAGTAAAGATAAAAGAATCAAGTTTAAATAATGTATCTTATAGATACAAATTATGATAAAGAATTTACAATCTACATCAATTATTTTAGTTCTAAGCTCATGATAATTAATCCTATGGTTGAATGCTTGTCAACATATTCATATAAGGAACATATAATTTCTTTTTTTTAATCAATATTAGTAGAAATTTTCTTATTATTTGTTTTATATAATTTTTAAATGAATTTCTTTGAGATCTCCTTCCTCAAATAAGTTTAGAAGGTAAACTGTCTCTTATCATGTAATAAAACCTTGTTATGAGTAAATTAATAGAAGCTCAACAATCCATAAGAGGTATAAGGTTCCAATTTACATTATTTACTAGAAATAACCTTGATAGATTCATTATACAAAATGACGAGGTCATTGGTTTGATTACCTATGGTGAAGAATGTTTACAAAATCTTCAACAAGTTTTGCCTTTAAGTGGTATATTATTTTTTAAAATAAAACTTGAATTAATGAAATTAAAGGGTTCTACGCACAAATGAGTTACAAAGAAACTCTAAATAGAACAATCTACTTTAGTTTTTAAAAATCTAGAGCTTGCTTTAGTAAGACTAAAATATTCAAGTCAATAATGGCTTATAATTCAGCAATTACTAGTGTAAATCCAACTAACTAGGAGCTAAAGCCTCCCCCTTGTAGTTGAATCTTCATTAGTATACTATCCTACATCTTACATTTCATCCATAATCTGCATTAGTGGTTAATCTCCCCAAATCATAATAACTGCTCTATGTCCCTTGATGTATTATGAATTCTCAGTACTTTATCTACCTATATTAATCCCTGATATGAAGCTCCAAAACAATAGCTTTATAATCTGGAAATGTGTTAGTGCAATTTCTTAAAGCATTATTTCTTTCTTCTTCAGCTCTTCTAAATACATGTGTTATTAATGTGCTTGTGACGTACCTAATTTTAAATCAAAATTATCAAAAAACAAACTAGTAATACCACAATACACAAATAGATTAGTGTACCTAATTTCAATATAGTTAACGTGAATCTATGATTGAATCCACAAGGACTATTATTACTAGTGAATCTCTATCTAAATTACTTAGCTTATCAAGTTGAAAGATGATTAATTATTTTAATAATGAAAATAAATGAAATAATTAAAAGTAAATTGTTTAAACAAACTCACAAGAAGTAACACTCAATATTATAGCTAGGATTCAAGTAATTAATCCCTCTAAGTTGTATATGTATTCATTGTTTATCTTGATTTAAATCGTTACTAGATTTATTAGACTTTAGATTCACTAAGGTAAATCATACCCTCTCTCAAGTTATGTAATCATATTCAAATCAGTAAAATAGGTAAAAGTTCTGTCTATCCCATCCTATTGATTAAATGCATTAAATCACTCCATAGAACCCATTGTTTTGGTTAAACTCACACCTAACCTAGAAATCCTCCTCTCTTTTCCTTATATATGTCCTCAATAAGGTTTAGGATGGTTTGAGGGTGAAAAGTCATATTTAACCTTAATTTGGTGAAAGAAAATGTTTCTAGGACTTAAACACCCTCTAATAGTGACTTAAACGGCCTTTTATAGACCACAGGTTAAGGTTTTGGAAAATGGACTTAAATGGCTGTTCTACTGACTTAAACAACACTGTTCATAATCTATAGCAACCACCATTTAGCTCCCTATCAATAGCTGCTTCACCTAATTTTGCTCTAGTTCTTCTCCAAACTTGATATTTTCACTTTATATTTATGTCCTAAAATCAAATATGTAAGTAAACGTAAAAGGAACACAAATTAGATATTTAAATATCAAAAGATGGTTAAAATCACATTGAAACACATATGGAAATGCCATAAAATGCATTCCTAACAAATATCCCCACACTTGAATTATTACTTACCCTCAAGAAATGACTCAAACCCTTCACTTAAAACAATCTCAACCCAAAGTCTCAAGCTAATTGGGTACAAATAAAAACCAATTCATTCCTTTGATCTAGTTCACAAATCTTTATTCCATCATAACAAAAACTTAGTTAAATACATGCAAATAACACAAAGTAAAAAAGCAACCTTAAATGCATAATACCAAATGTCCAAGTCATTTCACAAAAGCCATCATATGAATATATTCAAGGATGTTCAAAACACACAAAAAAAAACAATACAACTTAATTTAGAGGAATAAAGTAGAGGTGACTTAGCCTTTTATGTGAAGACAAACACTCGATTACTCAAATAGGATAATCCTTTTTAGCTTTTTTGATATATTATCTAACTTTTTTTTGTGAAGGTAAACATTTTGTCGTGAAAATTACTAATTACTAGGTTATATCCCACACTTAAATGGCTACTATCACTACTTATATCTTCAACTTTTTAAATGGTTCAAAGACAGAAAAGTGAATTTTAGTAACTTATTCACAATATAAACACATTTTTTACACATTTTTATTTTCTTTTTCAACACATTATTTCAAACGTGTCATTCTAAATTCACATGAAAAAGTATACAAAATGTACTTGAACACTTAATATCATATAAAAGGGTCACTAAACACATACAAAACACTCAAAATAAAAAGGGAAAAAATTGGGGTTAGAAATAATTCAATAATTGATCAAGTTTCACAAAATCAAAAGCATCAATGGACTTAAAATACAAAAATTAACAATCAACTAAAAATTAATATGATTTTAAGCTAAAACATTTAAATCATTACATTTGAACTCACAATAACTCAAGTGCGGAAATTCAAACTTATGTCTCACACCCCCCCCCCCAAACACTTAAATTAGACGTTGTCCTCAATGTCTTGGAAGTAATGAAAACTTAAAGAGGGATGGAACAAGAAAACTCCCCCAAATGAGGTAAACAATGAAGTCCTTGATGGGGAGATGGCCGCCCACTTTTGGCTCGTACAAACAAAACACAAAAAAGAAAGGAAAAGCTCTTTAAAAAAACAACTCAAGAACTATCTAACAAAAAATAAAATATACAAAAGCTAAAGTTCCTCCCAACAAGTGCTTGTTTAAGGTCTTTAGTTCGCCTCTACTTTGTTCACTATCTACTATTGAAATGAATCTTGAGCCTAATAGGAAACATGCTCTCAAATCCATGGAGAGCCTAGAACAACTTACCCCATAATGGGCTCCTAGTCAGCTATGTGTCACATAACATTGGAGATGTGGAATCGCATTACTTCTTTATCATACTCCAAAGTCCACTCTCTGCTATGGGCATTCCCCTTCTGCCAAGATGGTCTCCTTAGTAAATTAAGTGACAGGTCTGGAGACTTTTCATCCTAATCATCACCTTTTAAATTCAACTTGCTCAACCATAACTCTTTCAACACTTTTACACCCTTTAGCTCATGTTATTTCTTCTTCTCTTATTCTTTTTCTTCTTTCTTTTCCAAATTGCTAGGAAAAGAAAGCAAAACTTGGTTAGCAATAACAAAAGATGTACTACTTGCCTTAAGAGGTGTTTCATCCTCCTTCTTTTCGCAAATGATCACCTCTTCCTCTCTTAGGTTCTCTTGCTCTTCCTCCCTCTCTTTTAAGTGCTCCAGTTGTTTTCCACTCTTTTTAGAAAGAGTATACATCTTCTCCCTTGGATCTCGCTTTGATTGGTGAAGAATACTTATAGAAAATTGGGCTTCTAGGCTCACCATCACATCTACCAATTAGCTCACTACACATTCTAAGTTCTTTATCTGATTCCTTGTTTCCTGCTGTAATTAAAGAGTTCTTTTTGTCAAACTCTCTAGGATCTCCTCAAAAGAACATCCCATTATCGTGTGGTGGCGATACTAGAGGTGGAGGTAGAGGTTGAGGCATAGGTTGGAAGTGCAACTGAAGTTGGTAGGATGTTAGTGAAGAACTTAATTCATACTATTTCGGATCTCGTAATATAGGACACATATAAGTAGGATAACCTAAAAGTGAGAAAATATGAGATATCTTAGCTTCTTCTTCATCCATCATGACTTGTTTCACTAAGGAATTGAGAATTGCCACTTATTGCTCTAACCTGGAAGTAGCAAGAAAATTCAACTCATCATCAAACTAATGATAGAAAGAAAGATCATAATTAAAATCATGTTGATGATGAGCCATCATTGCTATAAATCCTTAAAACTTGAAAAAGTTATGAAGCTAAAACAAACAGAAAAATAAGTTGGCAAAGATGAACATAAATAAAAACAAAAACAACACAAGAAATAGTTAAAACACAAGTGCCAGTTCCTCGACAATGACGCAAAAATTTGATGGATTTGTCACAAGCTACCAAATAATCAAATACCTAACTAAACTATCCAACTATGTGGTGGTGTAAGTTAGGATCAATCCCATAAAGAACTAATAACATTTTTTAGCTATTCCTAATGTTGAGCAAAAGAAAATAAAAGAAAAGAAAACCCTTAGATGTAATGAAATTTAAATTAACAAAAATACAATTAATGAAATTAAAGTGATTAAAATAAGAAAGTGAATAACATGAAACAAATAACAAAGATGAAAGGTTGTGTAGAAGATATTTTTTAGAATCATGAATTACAACTTATCATAGAAAATATGCAAATTGTGTTATCCTTAAAATTCTAGCCTATAGACTTGTGTAAGACCTGCATCTCATGCCTCCAATTTTAGATAAGTCATATACGACAGAAAACTTACCCATCACTACACAATAACCTAGGATACGACCTCTAGATTCAAAGGTGTAGTAGTATTAAAAACTAGGAAACAACTAACTTAAATCATAATCTCTCATGCGTGAATTATGCAAACTAAAGAATCAAATCTCTAAGCTAAGTTGATTAAGTCTCAATTACAAATTCAATTAACCTATTGCCACTTATGGTAATCGCTGATGACAATATACATCAAAAGCTTAATACCTAGCAATTAAATTAAAATCATAGATAGCATGGCCAATCCTACCCATAGGCCCTAATTCATGGTATTTAATTAGAGATCTAATTCATTCCTAGCATAAAAACAGAAAACTCATGAAAATACAATTCAATTCTCACAATAGAAACCCATTAATCCATCAAATATCTTCTAACCTAAAAGAAACTAAGCTAACATATTAAAATTGACAATAACACAAACTAAAATTAAATAAAACATAAAGTAAATTGTAGAATCATAAAAGAAATCATAAACACAAGGATAAAATTAAAGAAACAACACTATATTAACAAAAACTAAAGGTTCAAAAACTATTCATCAAAACTTAAAGGAAATACATGAGGAAAAAATAGTCTGAAAATAAATAACTAGCAGTAGAAACCTAATAACAGTAAGTATTTAACACCCAAAAGATCAATCTAAGGATAGAATATGAAAAACAAACATAAAAAGAACCTTAAATCCTAAGGAAAATAAGAAGAAATCAAGGTTTGACCTAAATAAGGAGCAAAACTGACAAAAATCCTCCTCTTTTCTACTTATATACATCCTTATTGGGATTTAGGATTATTTGGGGGTGAAAAGTTAGGCTTTCTCTTTGATTTGGTGAAAGACAACATTTCTAAGACTTAAACGACCTATAAATAGTGTTTAAATAGTCCTTTATGAACTACTGTTTCAGGTTTTGGAAAATGGACTTGGACAGAAGTTCTACAAACTTCACCAACATCTATAGCAACCACCATTTGGCTCCTTTTTAGTAGATCCTTTGCCCAATTTTGCTCGCATTCTTTTCCAAATTTGATCTTTTCACTTTATATCTGTGTCCTAAGGTCAATTTACATGTAAATTCAAAAGGAACACAAATTAAAATTTTAAATATCAAAATAACGATGAAATCATATTAAAACACATATGGAAATGCCATAAAATTCATCCCTATTGTATTTTCATTTAAAATTGAATCATATAAGTAACAAATCACCGCAAATATGTATGAATTAGGAGCTATCAATTATAGAATTTCCAATTTTAAAGCATGAGGATTACTAATTAGTTTTGATAGTTAAGCTCCATTTTGCATCAAGTCCATATATGATCATATTCAATATGATATTTTCAATTAAATCATTTAACAAGCTAGAGAGAGTTCAAGCTATTTCTAATGTTATGCTAAAGGAAAAGAAAAAGAAAAAGAAATTAAAAAACCTTTAAATTTTTTTGAAATTAAATAAATAAAAGGAAACTAACGAAATCAAAATAAATAAGCACGAAAACAAAAACAAAAATAAATAGATAATAATAAGAGAACATTGGATAAAAGATATATCCCAGATTTAAGATTTATAAGTGATCATTTAAAATATATATATATTGTGATTTATTTAATATGCTAGCCTATAGATCCAAACAAGCTCTTAAATCCTAAGTTCCTCTGATTTTAGACAATTCCTATACGATAGAAAATTTGCCCCTAATCAAACGATAAGTTAGAACAAACTCTCTAAAGTTAATTGCATAATAGCATTAGACACTATGAAGGATTAGTATATCTGATCACACAAATTCGGATTGTGTAACTTAGTGAATTAGAACCATAGGCTAAGTTGATTAAGTTTACCTAACAAAACATTAAACATATCGTTACTTATGGTATTTGCTAATGATGAATATGTATCAAAAGCTTATACCTAGCAGTTGAACCAAGAATTGTAAATAGAATGGCCAAAACTATAGAAAAATTTCTAATTCATATAATTTAATCTAAATTCCAATTCATTCTCAAACTAAAACATAATGACCAATGCAAATTAAGTCATATCTCATAATTATTCATCCATAATTCCATTAATAATTTTTTACCCATGGTAAATCTAAACTAACATAATGAAAATAACAACTAAAAAACTAAAATTAACAAGAAAACAACTAAAGATGTAGAAAACATAAAGGAATTAAAGAGACAAAGGCTAGAAAATGGAAATAAAACAATGTATTCAAGTAAAACCTCAAGTTCATACATTATCCAACACAAATCAAAATGTAACAAACAGTAAAATTGAAATAAAAATAGAACAATAGCTAAAGAGAATAAAAAATAAGATAAACCTAAAGTTTAAACTATCTAGAACATAAACTAAAAGCTTAATAATAATTAAAAATAGAAAGGAATGCTTAGAACCCTAAAAACTTAAAGAAAAAGCTAAGAAAAACAATATGATTTTCCAAGAAAAGGATGGAGGTTAGAGAATGGGTGTTCTCTACATCCTTCGGATCCTTTTATACCCTTTCAAATTAGGGTAAACTAAAGGATGGTGAAAATAAATATTTGTCCTTGTTTTTTTTACTAGCAGAACCTTCAATGGTGGTTCATTAACCATCAACTATGGTTTATTTTGAACAGCAGTTGATGATGTAGTCTTTAACCTTCAACGGTGGTTGCTGCATCTTTAACGGTAATCTATGTCAACCGACATTGATGTCCTATACAATAACTTTTCTTCCAAATTTTGCTCTAAAATCTTATAAAACTTATCCTTTTCATCCAGAACAAGTATAAACACCCCCAATCTATCATTCATCATAAATTAAACACAATAAAAATTAAGGATGAATCCATATGAAATTACATAATAAAACTTAACAAAACACATCCTTATCAATTTGTGCTTTGGTAAGTAGGCTTCTCTTGATCTTTACTAATGCTTGAAAGGGCTCACTTTTTCATGTCACACTTGCATAAGCATTCACATTTATTCCTGTGATCTAATTTTTTGAATTTGGTTGAGTTTAACTATACATTGTTTTAGAATTACCTTAAATTCAATTGGTGTGTTCAATTGGCATATCATTTGTATTTAGGATGAATATTGGTTTAGGAATTACATATAGTCGAAAATTGGTTTAGATGGATTAGATAATCTTTTTTAAACACCCAATTCACCTTGATAACACCTTATTTATACATATTTTAGGAATTTTTTATAATGATTATGTAAGGTTTTGGGGATATTTGCATTTTATTTAGGGCATATTTGGTTTATTTGTGAAAAAGATGCTACTGAAGCTGTTTTGGATGATTCTTTATCTTTTATAGGATTTTGGAGAGCATTTTAAGGAAACTTTGGAACTAGAAGAGGTGTGAATTCAATTTGAGGATGTAGAACATCATGTTGTCAAGTTCCTCACTAATTTTCAAGCCATTATGATAACCTTTGTAGGATATATCAAGAGAAGAACAAGAATAGCTATAATAAGTACTAGCTTTAGTATAGGTGACTTTGAGGATGAATTAAATGCACTTCTCGAGATCATATTAGTATGAAATTTTATGGGATCATGTTCAGAGATTACATATCACATTGCCTCAAATTTGGAAGTTTGTAGAAGAAGTTAAAGCAAAAAGAGTGAGTTAAGAGGCAAAATTTGTCAAAAGATCCACCGTTAGGAGCCCAAGACCCATGGCTTGGAGCTTGGACATGATATCTGGATAGTAGATATCATGGCCAAACCTACCATTATGAGTCTTGACTGTGGGTCAAGTGTGAAGGGCTTTAAAAATAACCCTTATGGGGTTATTTTTTAAGGCTCTCTTGCCTTCAGACATCCTAAAGAGCCACCTAAAAAGGGTTTTGAGATCTTTCACCATCTCCAAGGGGTTTCTATTTAATTTTGAAGAAAAAAGGAGATCCTAGCACAAGAATTGAAGATTAAATACAAGGAATTCACATCAACCATCATTGAAGAGTCAAAGATCAAGATTTACTCATCGTAAGCCTTTCTTTCTCTTACTCTTTGTGATTGTTCTTATAAATCAAACTATGATTAGGAACTAATTTTCTTACTAGGATTTGGGTTTCTTATAAACTGTACGATGTATTATTTATTATTTATTCTTTACTTAAGCTTGAATTTCTAGATTTTATATTAGGATTGTTTATGGATTTTAACGACATTGTTTATCAAATGTTATGCAAACATAAACATCGATTCAATGATTTAATTTTATGTGTGCTTGATTGAGAGCCCATTGAATATGTTTAATTGAAGGATTAGATCATTTTATACCTTATAATCACTCCATAAATAATATATCTAGCATGGAGACCGAGAGATAGTCTTACATAAGATATTTGAGTTAGGTGCGAGCTTAACCAAAATAATAGATTCCATAAGGAAAGGCAATGCATTCAATCAATAGAGAGGGATAAAGATAACTTTTGCCTAATTTATTGACTTGAATAGGGATGCATAATGTTGATTGTAAAACCAAACTTAGTTTTACGCTCAAAACCCCAAGTATACACGATGTTACTTGTACTAAAAAGCGAATATCAATCTCACAAGGATTGTAGTTATTCACCACTCGATTTAGGTTTTACCTTTTTCAAGAAACCAATTCAAAAAAATTTAAAAAGATAAGTAAAATATAAACAAACTAAAGGTAAAAGCAAGCAATGGAAACAATGCAAAAACTATAAACTAAAACTTGTAGGAATCAAGATTAAAGAACAAGATTTATTGTTATCCTTATTTGTTTCCCTCTGGTTTAATTGATTCAATTTATGCTTAGCCCAAGATTTTCTAATATTTTAGTTACCTTGTCTCAAAGTGAAACTAAATCTCCCTAGTTAAATAAATTAGGATTAACTTCGAGATCTCTTGATATGTAAAGCCTTTCTTAAAAATTCAACTAGATGTGAAGCAATCCTAAAGACAGTATATTAATCTATTGAAATATTTTTCTAATAAATCAATACACTTTTTATTTATAAGTCTATTAAATGCCAACTCTGGTTATATATTTAACATAAATTACCAAGCCCACTCTCTTAATTTGTTATTGCAAGGTTTAAACTTAATAAATAATACAAATATTTATAACATTAAACCAACAACCAAAGGTTCATAAATAGTTCAAACAATAAATCCTAAAATAAGTTTAGCCACCTATAACATAAACAAGTTCATCCACATCCATATTCTCCAAAATATAAAACATAAAGGGAAAAACAAAAAATAAAATAAATACAATGATGGTTGTCTTTCCATTTGTATATAGAAATATGGAAAATGGAGGCTTGATGAAGCTTTTGATTCTCAAAACTTGCCTCTCACCCTTTGAGCTTGGAATCTTGCATAGAGGAGAAGGTTTTTGATGTGGCTATGCTATCCCCCCTTCCAATTAGTAGCTACTGAATATATATATTTGTTGACTCCTAAGGTTGCATTTTTTTTATGCTCTGCTATTTTGAGCTAGTCTTTAAATGGCTTATCAATCCTCAATCATTTTCAAGTCTTGGAAAGCTTTTGGTGATGCCATATTCAAGCTTTTGAAAAGTTTTTCTTTTTAACCAATCACGTTTTTCTTTGCTTGGTCAAAGCTTTTTGCCTTTAAACCATAATCCCACGTCATTTTATGTTTGGAGAGGTCCACCTGGCAAGAATTTCCTGCATGATCGAAGCTTGGAAGACCTTCATTTTAGTCACACGACTCTCACGCGGTGAGAACATTGTTTATGGCCCTTGTAAATACTTACCTCAATTAGCATGTTTTTCCAAGTTGTTAAGGCCATCTCCTTCCTTGTTTACACCATTGTTTTGCACCTTTGGTTTGTAAGTTTGAAAGCCGCCTCTCCTCTTTCATTTGTTAAATGTTTTATTTAAGCTCTTTTTTTCTTTTTTTTGCTTCTACATTCCAACTTTCTTCCAACTTCCATTTCTAACTCCAATAAGTAAATGCACCAATAAGATTCAATTCTAACCTAAAATCAACAATTAAATGTTAAAATATAAAACACAAATAGAAACACTAAATAAACAAAAATTTAATCCTAAACACATTAAGAAATAACCAACTTACAAATTAAACTCGTAAAAAAAGGATTAAAACATAACTATCAACTTCCCTACACTTAAACCTTTTCTTGTTCTAAACAAAAAATCAAATACAACCAATCAATTCTATCACTTCATTTTCAAAAAGATCAAAGCATGCAATCCCTCAAACTTTGGCTAACCTAAGTATTAAGATACTATATATATCTTGACTACTTTTCATTAATGCATATAAGTAAACTCAACTTATGAAACCATCGCTCAAAAATAAGTATAAACACAAAATGAATATTCCTTATAGTTTCATTCATTTCTCTCAAGTGTTTGATGGTTAGTGTTTCGCTCAAACTTCCTATAGGAAACCACACTACCATAGGTTTGCTAATACACCAATTCTCCCCCACAATGATTACATCATAAGATAGATCAAAAGGACTTTATTTGAGGTTGTAATGTGACTAAGGTTAAGGCGCTTCAAAAATGTTTTAGGAGTTCATTACAAGCATTTATAAAATACTAAATGTACAAAAGGGATAACAAAATAAACTTATGAGATATGAAAATAAATAAAACTAACTACTCAGCACTTATTTTTAGTACCAAATGTGATATTTTTCTTTCTTTCTTTCTTTTTCTCTTTTTTCTTTTGATTTTTTCTTTTCTCTTTTTTTCTTCTTTTTAAACAATAATAAAGAAATAATGAATAAAATAGTAGCTAAATGCAATGTGCTCTTAGAGTAGAAATATCACTCAACTCATCTAAAAAATGTAATAAAAATTCTAAACTAATGCCTCACTTAGCACTCTATTAAATTGTGATTATGTAAGCTAATGGGGTTTGAGGTTTTAAAATGGAGTAATTTTAAGAAACAAATGGTTAAAGGCTCAACAGTGTTTTAAAGAGATAATAAAATGGTTAGGTCATTCAAGCCAAAGATTAAAATAAAAAGGGCCTTAATCATTTCTATCTAGCACGCATCTAGTAGATTTGAACCGATTCAAAGCAAATTATGAAGGTAATTACCTAAGGAAGCATCACATATACAAGGAAATGAATTGACTATAAAATGAAGTCACAAAGGCTCTATTTCTCACAAAGGCTCAAATGAAAATCCATTATTCTTCTACACATTACCACATTGCTTAAGTGTCACATTCTGAGTAAGCTTATGCAACCAACTACTTTCATCACTTAACATGGTTTACTCTTCACTTAAGTAACCTAATTTAAGTTCACGTATGCATTTAATCTCATTCTAACTAGCATGATAGAATCTCATGGCAACATAAATCAAAATGATTCAAGTGTGGTTCCATTTCTTTAACAAATCAACAAAACAAAAAAACATGCATCCTATATAACAAAATGCAAATAATGATTAAAGCAACTAAAATAATGAAAATCTCACCTCCCCACACTTGAAAAATACATTATCCTCAATATGGAAAGTAAAACACCAAAACTCAACAAACAACACATCATAATACAAAACAAAAAGAGATTAAGGGTAAGAAGGGCTTATAGTGGTGTTCATTATTCCAAGGCACAAAAAATCTTCTTCCTTCTTTGGTCCTCCATCACAACAAACCTTCCAGACTAATAAACCTTCTAGCAATGATCAAGTGACCTAAACATCAAAAGATTCAAAGGAAAAACAAGCTATAAATCAATCAAAACCAAAATCAAATCAACCACACAAAATTAATAAAGAGAAGCAAACCAAAAAAAAACTTGCTAAGTTAAGGGCATTAACTTGACCATTCCATATGCAGTAATGTCAAAGTGGGTGAAAGGAAAGAAACTACTTCCCTTTCTTGTAAGAATGGCCCTCTAAAGTATAGCCCGCACTTATGCCCATTAACCTTAAATGCTTCACCCTTATCATTCTTCAACTCCAAAGCTCCATGGGGAAACATTTGGATAACCTTAAAGGGTTCACTCTATCTTGATTTGAGCTTTCCTAGAAATAACCAAAGTCGTGAATTGAAAAAAAGCACCAAATCCCCACTCTTGGATTCCTTTTTCTTTATGTTCATGCCACTTTTTAGCCCTT
>JAOXYD010024060.1:0-14455 GCA_028565735.1 Pinacopodium congolense | reverse complement strand
ACAAACTATCAAAAACAAGTTATTAGGATTTAATTTATCAATAGCATTAGGACCTAGGAAGACTAATAATTCTAGCTAACAAACTCACAAGCTTGGTTTGTTTAGATTGGATAATATATTCCCATAACATAAATTGAAAACTTTTTTTGTAATCAACTATGTTATTTTAACAGAAGTATTAGAACCTTATAACAATTATAGATTTGAAATTCTAATTGGCAACATACAATTTGGACAATTGAACAATAGGCCTTTTTGCACAATCTATACAAACAATAATTTCATTCATCTAAGAAAATATATGAGTACATAAGAATTCAAAGAACAATGCAATCAATTAAGTCACAATTTTTGAAGAACTAACTTTGGTTATCCTCTTACTAAAAAGAAATAGTTTAGCTATTCTTAGTGGAAAAGAAACAAATAAAGTAGATTATTAGAAATTAGTGCGGTGGATTAGTGAAGGTTGAAGGCAATAGTTAGAACACAACTTCTTCGTTTCTCCCTTCTCCTCTCCTTGTTGCTTCAATCTCCTCTTGAGTGTGCATGGGACGACTTTAAGTCTCTTTTTATTGTGTATTGTGATGGATAGTAGGGTTTTTATAACTAAAATAGCATATCTTAAATATTCTTGTCATTTTTTATCCAAAATATTTATCATGTCTCAGATTTATTTGTAACAAAATGGCACTTAAACTAAGGTTAAAACAACATTATTAATAGGGGCCATTAATCTTCTTTATACTTCTTAGAGAGCTAAATAATGTCATTTTTGTCCACTGTTTATTTTTTAAAAACTTTTTTTGTATGTAGAATGGAGTTCACCCTTTAAGCTGAATGGTGATGTTGATGTTGATGTTATACATTTTACTTTTATTTTCTTTTGCTAAATTCCACTCCTTTTGACACATGAATCCTCAAATCCAAATCATAATTGAAAACTTAATAAAAAACAACTCATTTTACTTCAACTCTTCAATCTATGTTACCAAACAAAAACTATAATCAAAATAAAAGATTTAAGCATTTCAAATCATTATGAAACTTATCAAATTCCTTCACACTTGAACAATGTTTGTCCCAAAGCAATTACTTTAAACAAACACTCAAAATCATTCAATAGTAGTAAAAAATTAGTTAGGAACTCAAATACTACTCAATGCAATGAATAATAGACAATATCAATTAACTTAATATTGATTATGATTCAATATACACAATCATATAACAAGATAAGCCAATCCCTACACATAGTTTAAAGTTTCCAATTAACTCCATTTGGATCATTATACAAAATTGTTCAAGGCTAACTTGAGAAGTGCTTTTTTTATGATTTATCTTATCTAAAAAGTGTATTTTGTACTCAATCTTACCATTTCACAACACACTATTTACATATTTATTTAATTTTTTATTCTTTTAAGATACTCATAATTTTAACTACCATTTGTCATGAAGGTTAATATTTTTTGATAAAGAACCCTCAGTTACTAAGCAACAAATATTAGTAGAATAATTTTTTTTTCAAGAAAATAACATAAAACAAACACCTTATTCCACGTTTGGACCAAGATCGCTATATAGTTTCCCTATAAACTTAACACTATATGTAAGGGTGAACTGAGTTTGTGTAATTCACATCATAATAAATAAAGAGAAATCATAATCATTAAAGAGCTATTTAATAATGATTATATTAACCATATTGACTACAATGAGTTCACTAAATTAACACTCAACTGACCCTTAAGATTATTTCAAGTAAGATACCTAAAGCAATCATTTTCAAAACTTACACAAGTGCAAAATTTTAATCAACATAGTTCAACAAAACTTGATCTTCAAAATTTCAAACATTTAAAAGGCAATGAAAAATTAAAACATATATCTAGTCGTAATAAAATGTCTAGTCTCCCTACACTTAATCCATACATTGTCCTTAATGTATGAAGACAAATACTCAACAAATCAAAACATAAAGAATAAAAGGGAGGAAGACATCCTTGAAGTAGAATACATATGCTAGATAATAAGAATAAAGTGAATATGGAGTCATCTATAATTATTTGAAATTAAAAAAACAAAAATTAAGCAACATAAAAAAATAATCCAAATTTTTACTTATTTTTATATTGGGTGTAAAAGAACAAAAGGAATTTAGGTTGCCTAAAAAAAAGTACCTTTAATTAACATCTTTGTCTAGATGTAACCACTTCTTAATTGTCATAAGTAAGATGTGCCAAACCGATTTCCTCATCATTAGACATTTGAAAACTTCCATAAAAGGGTTTTAGACAATGACCATTAACTTTTAAAAATTTTACTCGTGTCTACACTTTGAATCTTAACTACTTTACAAGGAAATATATTAGTAACAATAAAAGTCCAATCCATCTAGAACAAAATTTATTAAGAAATAATTTCAAATACGAATGATAAAGTAAAATTTTTTGTATAACCGAAAAGGATTTCCTAGAAATCATTTGATCATAAAAGGTCTTTGTCTTGTTCTTATAGATCCTTAAACTTTCATAAAAATCATTGCAGATTTCCTTTTGTTAAACCAAGGGAGGTTCCATCATATTTTAATAATGACAAAACAAACTTGATTACTAATATTTTGTGACTTAAGTGTATTGAAAGATAGGTATAAATGGAGTTCGAGTATGATCTCTTGAAGAGAATTGAAATTCGATTAAATCTTATGAAGATAATTTATGAAATCTTAATTCTTGAAGAAGTAAATTAGTTTGATGTAGGACTACTTATGTATTTTTATTGTAAGTTTTGCTTAATTTTGATTTGGTTATTTAAGAGGCTTATACATGTTCATTTATGCATATATAACTTAGAAAATGCATATAAGAACATAATCAAAAGGACTTATATGTTTGATGTGTGTATGTCGAAAAACCTCTTGATGTATGAATGGACTGAATAAAAATGCATGAATTAATAAGGTTAGCGAAGTAATATGAATTGAAATTTTAATTTAAAGATGATTTAAGTGGTTTTAAGTACAAAATGCATTTGGGTTGGATTAATGTTGTTGGCTTTTGTTTAGAATGATTTGTGGTTAAGTTTAAGAAGTTTTTGGGCCGAAGTGTTCCTAATTAATATAGATCGGTCAATCGAATGAGTAAATGTGGTCAATCGAATATCATTAGAACATAGATTGATCGACCGAACTTGGTCCATCGGTTAACTGAAGGTTAAGAAAACAGAGCGATGATTAAGGAACAATCATATTTCATAACGATGATAACATTAAACACTTATAATCTTAAGAATCTATTGAACGACAACTATGTTGAGTAACTTTACATATAAATAGTTTGTTTTATGTGGTTTTAATATATGGTTTTATCAAGAAACATATTAGAGTTATCCTTAAAGTGTTCTTGAGTTTGATATAGCAAAATTTTTGTGCTCTCTGTGTGGTGTAGCTTTGTATAAAGCATATTAAGCTTTGTTGTTATGCATTCATTTTGCTAGCCTCTTTTATACATCAAATAAGAATGAGTGAAACATTCTTTCTCCATTATAATGTTCTTGTAGGATTGAGAAATTATTCTTTAGTCTAAAGAAAAAGAATTAAGTGAAAGGTTATTATTCTTTGAAAAGGATTATATCATTGAATATTATATTCTTTTGTTGAAATAGTGCAACAATCTCAATATTGGTGTTAGAAACTAGATGTAGGGCTAAGTGGAACTCTCCAAACTAGTGTAAATTTGGTGTATCTCTCTTCCCTTTCTCTTTACTTTTACGCACTTATCTTATTTTATTTTAATTGACGTTTGATTGACTATTTCGGTAAATTGGTTTTGTATTTTAGCTTTCGCATCTTATCAATCTTGATTTGTTTGGTTAGACGAATCGTTTTAAATCCTAATTCACCCCCTTCTTAGGTGCCATATAGATCTAACACCTTTAATTTTTATAGTTGCATTTTCCTTTGTACACCAACTTAATCCATCTTTTTTTTTTGTAATTTTTAACAGCCTAATACACTTTATGTACTAATTTAAGAAGAAAATGACATGGCTTGCCAAATACTAATCGAAAAGTTAACATACTTATAGGGTTATTGTATGTTATTCAATAGACCATAAGTGCATCATTATGTTTCATGCTTATATCTTTCCTATTCGGGCTAACAGTATTCTCAAGAATGGACTTGATTTCTCTATTAGAGATCTTAGCTTATCCATTGGTTTATGGATGGTAGGTTGTAGAAATGCAATCAGTGATATTGTATATCTTGAAGATAGTTTCTACCACTTTATTACAAAAATGAATGCCATGAGCACTGATTATACCTTTTGACGTCCTGAACAAAACAAAAATATGAAGTTTGAAAAAATCTACAACAACTTTAACATCATTAGTCCGAGTAATCTTAGCTTCTGCCTACCTTAAGATATAATATACATTAAGTAGAATGTAAATATTACCATTAGAAAAAGGAAAATGGCTCATAAAATTAATACCCCAATTATCAAATATTTCACAAAAATTAATATGAGTAAGTGGCATTTGATCTTTACACCCTAAATTTTTATTTATTTTTTAATAATGTTCGTAAGGTTTATAAATCATGTATGAATCATGGAATAAAGTATCCTAAATGAATCCACTCTCTAAAACCTTATATGATGTTCTCCTATGGTTAAAATGTCTCCCACATGAATGGCAAAAAGTAAGAATTGAGCAGATCTCCTATTATATTACATACCTTCTAATGACTTGGTTAGAATAAAATTATCACAAATAAAGTTCATCCCAAACATAATATTTAACGACACTTTCAATTTTATCTTTTTAAACTCTATATAAGTCATCTAGTATTATCGTAGTAACTAAACAATTCATAATGTTAGCAATACTAGGGAGTTGCCTTTTGAAGGAAGAAGAGATGTTTATTTTTAAAGTTATATAATACTTATGATGGCTCTCCATTGTGGGTAGTCTGCTAAGGTAACTAATAACTAATGCTTCAAAAATTGGATTGAATATCAAACCAGTGAAAAAAGAGGTTTACGAATTATAAATTCAATTAATATTAAACCATTATAAAAACAATATAAAACCGTATAGAATGAGAAAAGGTGAAAATTATAAGAACAAGTAAATATAAAAATAAAAATTAAATGCATTATTGAAATAAAAAATTATCAATATTTGTTAATATGTATAATCAATTAATAAAAATTTTATTATAATTAAATTTAATATAAATTTTAAAATAATAATAATAATAATAAAGATAGTATTTTTAAAGAGATTATGTCTCATTATTATCAAAAACTTTAAAATTTTCAACACTATGAAAAGAGTTATAAATCAAACTTTTATCTAAAGTACTTGCATTAACATCTTCTATTATATTAAAAAATAATTTATTTTAAAATTCTAATAAAACTTCAAATGGGAGTCATTAAATTATATATTATTATTATAAAAATATTTGAATAAAATAATTTAATTCAAAATATAAAATTATAATGTGAATTTATAAGATATGCTACTTATTATAAAATTTAAAAATTAATGATAAAGAAACTATTTTTGTTCAACCTAAAAACTATTTAAACTTTTAAATAAACTTAGAGAAAAAAATTAATAAAAACAAATATAAATTGATTAAATATTGATATATTATAAATTATATTCTTTTAACCAAAATGATGATATAAATTATAATGTTTTAAAAATCACTTAGGATATTCAATAGTTAAAGAAAGCGATTTAAAATTTACAAGTTTAATCGATATTAAATCATTATAAATATAATCAGTATATATTAGTAGAAATATTTATTATAAAAATAAATAAAATATTTTATTAAAATATAATAAAATATTAATATTTATTAATATAATTAATAACAATTTATTAGATGTAGTAGTAGTAGTAGTAGTAGTAGTAGTAATAACTCATTCGGATTCTAGAACTATCTACTGTGACTCCCTCTTCTTGTTCCTCTCCTCTTTACTTTTCATAAAACATTTTTATCTTTCTTTCATTTGTTTGCCAGCCACTAGTAATAATGAATTAATGAGAGTAAGAGAAGAGATTGAGAGAATTTCAGGAAGAAGGCAAAGTTTTATTTTTACTAAAAGATTACACTGTAAGTCATCACCTCTCTTTTACCATTTTCCCCCTATCACTTTTCTTTTACCTTCTTCTTTATTTTTTATCGCTCTCTCACCCTCTGTTTAACTCCTCCATCTATGACTATCACTTCTGCTAATAGAACGAGAAGACAAAAAAGAAGAAAACAATGGTAAGGCTAAATTAAAGCAATCGATTATTTTTATAAAACCGATTGGTTAGAAAAACGATTGTGTTATTAAATTAATCGACCGATTTTTTGTTTTACAGGTTTTAATAAGAAACTGAATCGGTTGACTGAATGATTTTTTATTAATCTGGTTAGACCGATTGGTAAAGTTCAATTCTTGAAACCTTGTCAGTAACTAAAATTTCAGCACCCTTTTATCATGTATCACCAAATCAAACTCTTGTAGTAAAAGTATCCACCGATTGAGGCATAGCTTTACTTCATTCTTTAAGAGTAAGGATTTAATAACTATGTGATTAGAATAAATAATAATTTTAGTACTAAGTAGGTAAGGAAGAAAATTTTTCTATCGTAAAAACAATAGCTAAAAACTACTTTTCCATATGGAATAGTTGCGTTATGCACTATCAAGTGTCCTCAAATCAAAATTGATAATTTGTGGGGCTCTTTCAACTCTTTGTCCAATCACAGCACTGACAATATGATTTTTTGTATTAGCTTGTTGTAACATTTAAGAGAGGAGGTGAATTAGATTATACTAAATTTTCTAAGTTTTTAACCTAATTAAAAAATTTCACTATTAATGCAATGAAAATAATAATAATATATTGAAATTATAATTATCAATATAACTTAAATTAGAAATTAAACTTGTAAAGTAAACGGAGTAGGAAAAGAGAAAGGGAAACTAATTCATAGTGGTTTGGTGTACCATCCTCACTTATGTCCGCTTTTCAACCACTTATTAAAAAGTTTTACTATAATCAACACTTGTACGAATCTCCTTATAGTGACGAGCAACCTTACAATCTCAATTTCAACAAACCTATAACTAAAATACACTTAATTATATCTTACTTTGATAACTTAAAGTGTTTAAGAAGGTTTACAAACAAAACCAAAGATGAATGCACCATAAACCTTAACAACACACTAAAAAAGTCACTTCTTCCACTCAATTTATTACTACATAACATAATAATGCTATTGGATAATTTTCACACACTTTAATACACCTATCTATATGTGAAAATCCACAAATAGTCATTTATAACCATTAGTATATATTAACAATCTTTAACTTTATTTTTTCGAATTGAAAAATTAGTCGTTTCATATATTTTGCATGCATTAGTCAATCGATCATAGATACTAATCGACTAGTCTCATGCATTAATCAATTATTGGCTAGTATTGGTCCACCAATCTAGCATAACAATGCCATTTATCCTATCATGTAGTGAAACATTTACTTTTTGGATAAAATTTACCTAACTTGTTCAAAACTCTATACATTAATCTACCAATACACCTTGCACTAGTTGACCAATGTCACCTTTGGTCATGCATTGGTTGACCACTAAGCTTAAATTTGTCAACTAGTTATTTTAGAAACATTTTTTAATACTTTTAAAACTTCTCCTCTATTATTAAAACTTTCTTAAAATATGTCATAATATTTTTTATAATAAATCTTGACTCAAATGCACTTCAACTCTCCTTTAAAAACATTTTAATATATCAAGAAGACTCTTTAAAAATTTTCCAAACTTTTTCTCTTAATTACAAAACTTGTATGTAACATACTTAAGTATAAATACATATGCATGAACTGAGGCTATAAACATATTTGGATGATCAAGATACAATTTATAATAGATATTATATAATAATTTCGCAGTCTTGATCTTTGATCCTTTATTCAACTTGTTCTTCATATATTATCAATTTAGCTCTAATAGCTTCAATTTGAATCCTTCAGCACTTTCCTTTTTCTTATCTTTCTAATGCATCAGAAACAATAAAAACTATTAGTATTAAAGATGTTTTATCATCATGAAAACATAGATAAAGTCTCCATTGGCTCAACAGTTTTCATCACACATTTTCTCAAAGTGTAAGTTCTAATTAGGGGGTCGTACCATTAGTGTTGAGCTTGATATCTCTTTTAACTTGTCAAATGCTAGCTTACATATGTCATCAAGATCGAACATTATATCCTTTTGTAATAACTTACATAATGGTTGAGTAATCTTAGATGAATCCTTGATAAAGCATTGATTGAAACTTACACGCCTAACCTTTGGCACATTTATAGGGTAAGGTAAAGATTTAATAACATCTATCTTAGTTTTGTCAACTTCATTTCCTTTAGGACATACTATATGGTCTAAAATAATACCCATTAAATGACATCTCTATAGTTTAAAAAATTTTCGTTTCTATACATTTTTTAAATACTTTAGTGGGGTTATCAAACATAAATCAAAATAGACTGTAAAATTATCTATAGATACTTCCATGATGTTCTTTACATCATTTGAAAAGATACTAACCATATACCGTTAAAACTTGACAGGGGCATTATAGTCCAAATACCTTTTGTTAATAGACGAAAGTACGAAATGGGCAAGTAAATGTAGTTTTTTTTTTCTCAATTTTCAAATGCAATTGAAATGATGGAAACTTGAATAACCATTAAGACAACCACAGTGAGTACGATCTACTAAAAGTTTAAGAATTTGATCAATAAATGAAAGGAAAAATGATCTTTCCTAGTTATTATATTTAAATTCCTATAATCTGTACAAACTCTCCATCAATTTTGCACATGAGCAAGCACTAACTCACCATTATGATTTTTAATTGTCATACCTGTTTTCTTTAGAACAACTTGAGTCGAACTTACTCACTTACTGTCTGAGATTGGATAAATCATACCAGCATTGAGAACTTTCAAAATTTTCTTCTTTATCACTTCCATCATAGGTGGATTTAGTCGATCCTGAGCTTCTCTAGATCATTTTCAGTTCTCCTCAAGTAATATCATGTGCTTGTAGGTAGAAGGACTCAATCCCTTTATATCATATATAGTCCAACCAATGGTTTCCTTATGCTTTCTAAACACTCGAATCAAATTTTCCTCTTTTAAAACACTTAGTTTGTTAAATGTTATCACCAAAAGGGTTTCTTCTTCTCCTAGGAATAGATACTTTAGATGATTAAGTAAAGGTTTCAATTCAAACTTTGATTCTTGTACATTAAAAAGAAGAAGTTTTATGTGAGAGATAGGTAACTCATTGTAAGGCGTATCGTACCTTAGAGGTTTAAGTGACTCCAATTTATAAACTACATCTTGTAAATTAACATCTATCATAAAGCTTTCTTGGAATTTCTATAACCCTTCAAAGGTGATGCTTGTTTTAAGTGCACTTTTAACTTATCATCATCAATAGATTTAAATGATTCCTATGCTAAAGAGTCAACAATATCCATCACAAAAATAAATGACACATCGCTAGGGTGTCTCATAATATTGTAAAATATTAAACTTAATAATATCACTATCAAATTCCATCGTATGTGTAGCATCATACACATCAATTTTGATTCTTGATATCTTAAGAAATGTTTTCCCTAATATTAATGTGAAAATAGAAGAACCCCCTTCTTCTATATCAAGCACATAAAAATCAGTAAGGAATACTAAACCATTTACTTACATGAAAACATCCTCTAAAATTGCTTAGGATATATGCAACATCTATTAGCTAATTAAATAATTACAACGGTTTCTTTTAATAAATTAATATTTAATGATAAATAAATAGAAAGAGGCATGAAATTTTGTGAAGTTCCTAGATCACACATCTCTTTTTTAATTCCTACATTATTTATCTTGCAAAGGATAGTAAATATACTTGACTCCTTGCATTTCATAGGTAATTTCTTTTCGAGAATAGCTAAAACATTCACCCTATGATCTTTTTATCATTACCTTTCAACTTCCTTTTGTTGATATATGATTCCTTAAGAAATTTTGTATAGAAAGGTACCTAATTAATTTCATTGATTAAAGGGATACTTACCTCTACCTTTTGAAAGGCCTTAAGGATCTCCTTATCTTCTTTCTTTCTTGGACTTGGAGAATCTTGCAAGAAAGATAGGATTTATCACCACTGCCTTTGGTTTTTCACTATTAGGTTCTTTAACTTGATTAATTTGGTGTTAAGGCCCAATCACTTCTTTTTCAGTCTTCTCCTCTAAGGCTTGCCCATGACTCAACTTCTTAGGTTCTTTTAACTTCTTTTGTTTCTTAAGATAACTACCCTAACACTTTGTTTAAGATTAATAACAGTTTACACAACTAACTTACCATGAGATTCCAACATGCTAATTCATTTTATTTTCCAAGTTTTAAATGCTTGTTCCTGTCTCCTATTGAAGTTATTTTGTTTTAGTTTTAAATGTTTTAAAAATTTTCTTTGAGATACATATCTAGGGGTGGATTAGATACTTATTGTGGAAATGGGGGCTTAAGTTGAAATTATTGTAAATTTGACTACCTCTCTTTATAATTAAAATTAGGGTTCTTCTATCTTGAGTAGTAAGTGTTCACGTAGGGATCATACTTACTTTGTGGTGGGTCTGAAAATCCTCTAACTACATTACATGCTCATGAGAATCTTTTTCAAGTGTAAGGCACACGTCAGTTAGGTGGTTAAAGATAGTATAATTTCCATACTTATTAAAAATTCCCTATAGTTAATTGTTAGAAAAAAGAAGTCAAATTAGAAATTTAATGTTCAATAGATGATATAGTTACTCATTCACTTTCCTTGAAGATAATTCTTATCTAAAGCTAAATTGTTACGAGTTAGTAGCCATAATGGAGATTAAATTTCTAGTTTTTTAAGAGTTTTATTCGTTATAGCTCCTCTATTAACTGTATTCACCATCCTTTTCCCCATTATAAGTAATCCTTTATAAAAGGAGGAGGCTCTAAAATTCTATGTTGAGGACAACTTTTGCACAATTGCTTAAACATTTCTCAATACTCATAAAGAGTCTTTGTATCCCTCCATTTAATCCTATACATCTCCTTTCTTATATTAGCAACTCGTGAAGCAGGGACAAACTTATTAAGAAATAATCTTATAATCTCCATCTATGAGGTAATAAACTTAAAATGTAAATAAAATAGTCAATTCTTAGCTCTGTGAACTAGTAAGAATGGAAAGACATGCAATTTCATTTGCTCTTTAAATAATCCCTACGATTTATATTCAAACACATCATATGAAATTCTTTCAAGTGCTTGTGAGGGCCTTCATTCTTAAGCCCAGGAAGGTGCGCAATAAATGGATCAAACTGGACTTTAACTCATAAGCTACCTTTAAATATGGAGACTCTATACAAAGTATCATTTTGTTTAAATGTAGTGCGACCAGTTCCCTTAATGATCTTTCTTTATTGGCCATGTTTTTTCCTTTAAATTCACTAGAAATCAGATCAAGTGCTATAGAAAAGTCAAATGTAACTACTTATTTGGCATGAAGTTTAGCTTACTTTCCTATTTGTCTTCTCAATTAGGATAGTAGTTGAATTCACTTGCATGAGAGGAATGAGACATAAACACAAAAATTAATAAATCTAATTGTCACCAATCCTCAATAATGGTGCCTGATTTGTTGGATGTCATATCCAATATAAATAAATTCCTACTACTAAATAAAAATAACTTGCAAATGGTAGTGAGTATGATTGTTTCCATATGAAGTAGATTTATAACTTTTTAAAATTATCAAAATAAATCAAAGACTAGGGTTTTGAAGATTAAAAGTAAAAGAATTTAAAACTAAACTAATAAAAAATTCAAAATTAAATGGTATTTAGCCAAAGATATAACTTCAGTTAAATTCTCTTAAATTGATAATTAAAATAAAATAAAATAGTTTAATTCCTAAATAAATTGATTATAGTTATTAACAAGCTTTAACAACTTAGATTTCCTTGCTTCATTGATAACTAAAACATGCTTTTTGATTATTTCTCTTATCAATAAATAACTCTATACAAGCTCTTATGATATAATTTATCAATGGTATTAAGAACTAAGAATACTACTAGTTCTAATTAACAAACTCACAAGTTTAGTTTATTTAGAGTAGATTATATATTCCTATAAGATAAATTTAGAACCCTTTAAGTAATAAACTATGTTATTTTACCACAAGTATAAGAAACAATTATGGATTTAAAATTCTAATTGATAGTAAACCACTTTGACAATTGAATAATAGGATTTTTTGTATAATCAATTAAAATAATAATTTCATTTTTAAAAAATGAATACTTAAGAATCCAAAGAACAATGTAATCAATTAAGTTTCATAATTTTTGTAGAACTAACTTAAATGGCCCTTTGAGTAAAAAGAAATAGTTTAGATACTTATAGTAAATAAAACAAATAAAGCAGATAAACAAAAATCAATGCAAATGACTAGGGATCTAGTTTCTTCATTTCTCCCTTCTTCTCTCCTTGTTGTTTCAATCTCTTCTTTAGTGTTTGGGACAACATTAGGTCTCTTTTTATTTTGTATCATGATTGCTTGTAGGGTTTTTTTTGTAATATCTTAGGTAGTCTTGTCATTTTTATCCAAAATACCTATCACGTTCAAGATTTTCCAATAGAAAAACAACATTTGAATTAATGTTAAATGATGCTGTTAATAAGGGGCATTCATCTTTTTCTTTGCTTTAGGAGTAAAATGACATTTCTTGGAGAGTTAACCATCACCATTTTCGTCCACCATTTATCTTCTAACTTTTATGTGAATAAAATAGAACCTAACCATCAAGTTCAACGGCACAGTTGATGATACACTTTTTACTTATTCTTTTGCCAAAATTTTCTCCTTTTGGCACATGAACCTTCGAACCCAAATCATATCTAAAAACTTAATAAAAAACAACCCATTTCACTTTAACTCTTCAATCTATTTTGCAAAACAGAAAATATAATCAAAATAAAAGATTCAAGTATTTTGAATCATTAAAATAGTATGAAATATTACAAGTTATACAAATATTATGCACCCTATTATTTGATTGCTAATACACCACTCTTGTAGATTTTCTTCATTATACATTTTTGAGAATTTTTTAATGTAAAAATGAGTATGTGGTGTTGAATTTCTTATAATTTTATTCCTTTTTAATATTTTCTACTAGTAGTTAGGATAAGTTGATGTTTGCATTTCTTATTCTATTTAGCTAGTTTCAAAATTGAAAACTCAAATGAACATATAAAAATATATATTTCAAAATGCTAATTCATGTAACATTAGCAAATATGAGCTTTGTTAGTGGTTTTTTTAGAAGTAATAAAATTATACAAGTATAAATAAAAGTTTAATCCTATTTCTTCTAAATATTACTAAAATTGAAGGCATAATATTTCTTGTTGATATAAACCTATCATTTTATGTCTATATCAAAAATAAAATTTCAATAAATAATCTAATTATCAATCATTTTAAAGTAGTTGTAAGTAAATTTGGTAGCTTTCATAAAAAAAAAAAGAAACCATAACTTATTAATTGACTTAAGCTACTTGACTCAACGTTTGAAGACTTTTCCTATACTTTATCTCTGCTATAAAGTACAACATATAAGCAATGTTATGGATACTATGCCGTATCATCAGTTATAAAATAACATGGTTTTACCTTGCATTAGACCAAGTTAAAATACTGATCAGTATCAAACTCATCTGATTGTACTGACTAGTAATAGTCAATATTTGAAATACCAATAAATATTAGAGTAAAAACATAGATTTAAAAATTTTAAGGACTAGAGTGAAAAAATAAAACTAAAGATGTTGACATTAGTAGATCAGTTAAAGAAACTGATCGACTAATAACCAGTCGACCGATTTTGACACTAGTTGATTAATCAATTATAATTTTTCAACTTTCTATACTACTAATCTCCTAAGTATAAAGGAGGTCTAATACCTTAGGCCATGGACTTTTTTTGTTAATAACAAATTGGCCTTATGTTGATAAACATATATCGCTTATTACTTAACTTCCAATTATTTATGGCATGAACTTTATTCCTCTTACTTGATTTTTAGACATATGGGATTTAGTAAATCCTATAATTCTTAGTGATACAGGGTTTTTTTACTAAATCACATGTCATTAAGAAACAAGAAGGAAGAGTATAATTCATACTATAAATAAAGGGGATTAGGTATCATACGACATATGTAAGTATTATTCAACGTCTATAATAATTAAAATCTTTTAATACAAAAATATTATTAAAACTATTATTCTGAATTTTTTTATGTATTAG
>JAOXYD010024031.1:0-14455 GCA_028565735.1 Pinacopodium congolense | reverse complement strand
ACAGTAAGGGGATGTTTAGTTGGGTTGTGGAATGTGGTTTTGTGTTGTAGTTGTTGTATTTTTGTATTGGTAATTGTGTTTTCTTTATCTATTTCTGGGTTGTATTAGTGTGTTTTCTTTATCGATTCATGTGTTTAGAAAAACAGGAAACCAAAACCAAAAACAAAAGTCAAAGTAAACAAGGCCTAAGGTTTTAAAGTGTTCTTGTGTTCATCTTGTTTAATCTTCATTTTTCGATAATCAAATATGATTTTTATGCTTTCAATCTAACATTTCCTACTTCTTTAAACTTTCAAATGTTTCATAAATCATATATATATATATATATATATATTGTCTTTGAAAGCATAAAAGCCATTAGATTATGGAACTTTGAGTGAAACATCATTAAAGATCTATTTATTTACTTTAAAAGGTATTTTTTCAATTTTTGGTTTGATTTTTTTTATATAGGATCCTTTTTTCCTAAAAAAAGATTGATCAAAGATTCCTCTTCACCTACCAAAAAGAAGATCATTAAGGGTTTCTCTTCACCCAAGGAAGATGATTTTTTTTTTTTTTGTGATTTAGTAAAAGTTCCAATGTTATTGTTGGAGAGAGGATGCAGGTTAAAGCGAGTTAGTCAAACCTCTATAAAAATCTTGTGTCTCCTCTCTTCCCTTACATTCTTTACATTATTGTTAATTTCACTATTGATTCATATTTATATTACGTTAATTTGGCATAAACATTGGCATATCATCCTATGTTGAATCTTAATCTAGAGATTACATATTGTTTGGAATTGATTTAGGTGGCATAAGATTTAGTTTAAAATTTTTTTAGAATACTCTGTTTACCCCTTTCTTGAGTGCCTTTAGGAGTTATAAATTTCTTTCTTAATCTAGTAAATTATGTGGAGTTGTGATGGTAATTAATTATTTGATTTTATCTTAATTATTAATTCAATTAATTAATCATCAAATCTGGTAGATTAGATAATATAGAGATGAGTAGTACTAGTAGTTGTAAAATCCTCATGATATAATAACTAAGCTCATTTTAAGCTATATTACAGAACCATAGGTGTACTTGCTTTATTAATCATTGTATGTTTAGTTTGAAATTCCTATTTTATTTTAAAACTTAAAAGATTTCACATCAGTAGCCTACTATAGGACTTTATGAAGTTTATCAATAATATTGATTAGAGTAGTGCTTTGAAATGCCTCATGTTGGAGCCTTATTGTAAGTCCTATGGTACCCAAGAAGGGCTGAATTTGATGATTAAAAATTTTCTAATTTAATTAAACTAGCCACCCAAAATAAATCATCTATATGTAATCTCTAACCAAAATCCAACCTATATGATATGCCAATACTTGTGACAAAAATTTAATCAAATTTAATTAATAATAAACCAAATAAAATAAGCATAAACTTAAAGAGTGAAGGGAAGTGAGGAACACACATATTTATAGACTACTTATTGAAAATTTTACTAAAAACCAATCTTACCTTAAATGGGTGGAGAATAACCCTTATAATCTTACATTTCATAAAGAGGGTAAAGAGTAACTCTTGACAATCTTGTTTACAATGGTTAAAAGGAACCCACAAAAATTGTTTTTATTAGTGAAACAAGAGGAAACCAAAACAATATTACTTAAGTGAGTAAGGAGTAATCCTTACAATATTCCTTTAAATGGGCGAAGTGTAACTCTTATAATCTTCCTTTAAATGGGTGAAGAGTAACCCTTTGAATTAAGATCAAAATACAAAAATGTTAACTCTTCAAACTAACCCCCAAATTCAAACTCCCTAAGCCTCAATTCAAGCTTATATAGCTTAACAAATATTGATAAAAAATAATGCAAGATAAGGACTCAAATGCGATCAATACAATGCTTATGCCTTATGCATTCTCAAATGCATGGCATAAAATAATTCTAATTCACATTCAACAGTCAATTCAATTAAAATATTCTTTATATTGGGAGAAACATAACCTATTAACTTTATTTTAATGGAAAAAATAGCCTACGCTACAATCAATGATCAACACAATGCAAATTCCCCAATTGTGTGACCAAAACACATTATTAATGGTTTTTCAAAGATACTCAAACAATAAAAACGTTTCTAAAAATTCTAAAGGCAAATAAACAATATTACAAGTCTCTTACCTTCTTAAAAGATCATACATAATAAAATTGAAGAACAAAAACGTGTTTAAAGCATTAACTGATCAAATTAAACATGAGAATATGAAAACTATCAAATTATACAGTATTTATGTTCCAGCCTAGTAAAAATGTTTTTAACCAATGAAATGATATAAAATCAATGCAATAAACCTACTAAAACCTTAGTCAGCCTCTTAAAAACACATTGAATAGTAAACATGAAATTAATGCATGAAATCGAAGGATCAAGGCAATAATAAACCAAGAATATGCAAAACTGTCAAAATATAAGTTGTCAAACTTCCATCCCTGTAAACAAACGTTTCTAACCTTATAAAATCACATAATCAGTTTAAAAACCTTCTTGGAAGGTAGCAAAACATAACTACAATAGATTTATGGAATTTTAAAACTTAAAAATCATATTTAAATAGCTAAAGATAAGTATGAATGATGAAACATACAAAACTTGACAGATTTGGTGTATGTAGACAAATGAGCTTAAAAAACATGAAATATATCCCTAAAAATGAAAAAAAAGATAAAAAAAATCTTTACTATTCAAACAAACTAAAAACTTGATGTTTCAAAAACGAGATTGAAACAAAAGAAAATAAGAGAAATAGAGATGAACAAATGAAGAGCAAAATCTGGACAAGTTTGAAGTTACAGACAATTTGAGTTTGTAAATTTGTTTTGGGAGCCTAAATATTTGACACAAGTGTTTAGGAATGATATTTATAGTGTTAGGGAGTGAATGAAGGTGTTGGTTAAGAGTTGTGAACATTAGAGTGGTGAAAAATGTGAGAGACCTGAAAGCTGCCTATTATGAGAAAATAACTATTAGACATCAATGAGGGTTAGTATGGACATTAATGGTGCTGTTAATAGATTTAGGAAACCCACATTAATGTCTTGAAAAGGAATATAACCGTGGATTTCATGAATATAACCCGCATTGATAAAGTGAAAAGTACTTCTAAAACTTGACCATAACATGTCCAAACACTTCCAAAATTTTTCCTAACATCAAATGCATTTACAAATAAGTCTCAAAAGTCCTCTAAGATTAAGTTTAAACATAAAGATAGGCCTTGGTTTATAACAAATAAAACTCATTTAGGAACTTATTTTCAAAACCAATTCGTAAACATACTAACACCTTTCACAAATAGCTTTAAAAAATTTATTTAACTAGAAAAATAGTTTAAACAAGTTTTAATTTACTCCTAAAATGATTTTAGACATCAAAGAATTTCAGTTAAATAAAAATGCAACATATGCCATGTTTATGGAAATTTAAAACACTTGAGGCCTTTCCGAAGTTCCAAAAATTATTTTAGTGAGTTTCTATAACTTTCTCAAAATCATTTTCATGTAAAAGCTTGACTTAAATAAACTAAGCATACTCAAGAAAAAATCTCCAAATAATTCCAAATTACTTAGACATATCAAAATGACTTCTTTTAAAGCAAATCATACAATTTTCTCTTAATTATGCAACTTTATACTAATGTAACATTCTAAACCAATTCCCAATATTTCACTGCAATAATCAAATTCAACTAATCATTAAAACATTTATCCAAAACCTATATTCAAATTTTCATATAAGTATGACATGCAAATGTGAGCCCATATTAAAGCATTGATGAAGACCAAGTAAACTTACAACTTAAGACACTTTCCTAAATCTAATCAAACTTGATCTTTTTCTCTTGATCTTAACTTTAACTCTTCAATGCTTGATCCATAAAGCTCTTCTACCTTGGCTCAAAACATGTCATTCCACTTTATGCATCAATCTAGCTTCATAATGTATCTAAACCTAAATGTTAGTAATAAAGATGTTTTGTCATTATCAAAACACATGATTGTAACCTCCATTGGTTCAACTTCTATTAAACTAAATGGAAACATCTTTATTAATAGATCAATTAATCCACCCTATCTATTATCCCACCCAGTCTTGTCTTCATATTAGTAAGAGATAAGTTAAAATATATAGAAGACCATAATCTCCATAATTATACCCTTAATTCCTTATAATTATGATATGATTATATTGTAATATTCTCTTTCCTTATATATTGTTATATTATACCCTATATAAAGAGCCATCATCTTCTATACAATACATACAATACATATAATACAATACAATACAATTGATTATATTACCTTCTCTATTTTCTATTTTATCTTTATCTAACATGGTATCTGAGCTTCATTAAAGTTTCTTTTATTTAGCCTTTATTTTTTAATTTTTTCTTTTAGTTGGCCTACTTTATTCTTATCTTTGCTTCATGGTATTAGCTTTTTTGTCCCTTTTTCAGACCCATAAACACCAATCTAAAACCATGAAGTGGTCATAACCCTCTTGATAACTCCTAAAGTATACATATTTTAGGCATGATTTATTATTTTTATTGAGTTTTAAAGGAAAAACGATGTTATTCTTATGCATATTGAATTAAATTCTTTAAGTGAGATGTTTCTTAGATGTTTTCTATATTTGATAATATTTTATGGGACTTTAAAGAGTAATGGGATGCATCCTTCAAGTTTAAAAATGTGTGGAAGTAATTTAGAAAGCAAGGATATCATGTTTGAAAGCTTCATATCAAATTTCATGGTTAAAGGAGGAATGAAGGAAAAGATATTATGAGAAGATCAAGAGGAGAACAGAAGCTAGAGGGATTATGGATAACATTACAGACGTGATCCACCTATCTAGGTCACAAATTTAAGTTAGAAGAAATATTGACCAAGATCATGACCACGACTCTAGTCGTGATTGGTGTGGTCCCTCCTTGCACAAATAACCTAAATTAGGTTTGTTTTTATGGTATTCTTCCCTCTATACACCATCTAGAAGCCACCAAGGGAGGATTAATTGGTCCTAAGCCATCTCTGAAGGTTTTTGCATAATCATAAAGGAGAAAAAGGATCCAAATGAATTAATCTAAACATCAAGGATAGTATTTCATACAAAAATCATCAAGGAGTCAAGGATTCAAAGCCAATTCTCTATGAGCTTTTGTATTTACTTCTTCTTTATGTCTATATATGGGATTTATACAATGCGTAAGAACTAATCTTTTAATAGGATTTAGGTTTTTATGAACTCTAAGAAGGAGTATTCATTATTGTTCTTGATTTAACTTTTGATTTCCAAATTTTATGTTAGATTTCTTTTTAAATATTTATGACATTGGATGTTAAATGTTATGTGAACATAAACTTTGATTTAAATGCTTTGATTATATATGATTAGATTGAGAAATCAATTATATATTTTAGATCACTCCATAGGTAAAGCATCTTACATAGGGACCGGAATATAGGCTATATAAGATGTTCAGGTTAGGTGTGAGTTTAGCTAAAATAATAGGTTTTATAGAACGAAATATTCATTCATTTGATAGGATGAGATAAAGAGAACTTTCACTTGATTTGTCAAATTAAATATGATTGTATAACTTTGGAGAGAGTGTTTAATTTATCTTAGGGAACTTACGGTGTAATAAATCTAGAAAACAAGTTGAATCAAGATTAACAATGAATATGAATGAATGTTAGAGGGATTAATAACTTGAATTCTAGCTTTAAAATTGAGTGTTAATCCTTGTGAGTTATTATAGGCATTTACTCTTAATTTTTTCATTTATTTTCCTTATCAAGTAAATTAATCACTTTACCAATTGATAGGCTAGATAATATAGATAGGAACTCACCAATAATGGCAGTCTTTACAGATTCGACATCTAGATTCACCATAACTATATTATATAGTGATAGATACACGTGCCTATTTTTATGTTATGGTATTCTTAGTGTGATTCTTTGGTATGTTTTGATTAAAAGCTAGTTATGTCCGTGCATATATCACCTTTCTAAGTTTTAAGATAAAATACGAATCTAATCTATAATATTAAAACCATTAAGGCATATACACTTATTGTATTGTAGTATAATTTAAGATGAGCTGGTTATCGTCCTACAAAGATTAAACTATCATTACTGACTATCTTTTTATTATCTAATCCAATAAAATGAGTTAATTAAGTAAAATCATAATTAAATTAAAATTAAGAAAAATCTAACAAAAATCATTAAGATTAAGAATTACATGAGGTATCCACCTAGACCCATGATTTGTTTAAGGTTTATCTTGACTCAATGCTTAACCATCTTACTTCCCTTAATTGAATTACAATCTCTCTCTAGCAATATGATTCTTATCCTCTTGGTTAATGAATTAGAGTATTTTATTAGTTAAAACCTTAATTAGATGCATTACCTCGATCCATGGATCCTATTTCTTTGGTTATATTTGAATCTAGCCAAGGAAACTTATATAATTCTATCTTTAGCACTCGATGTAGCCCTCACTATTCATAAATCGATCTATTCATATAAGTGATTTCTCATTCTAAATATATGAATTGAAATTGCATGCAAAAGATCCTAATGCAATACAACATATCCATAAATAAACATAAGAAAATCTAGTTTTTACTGAATCAAAGCATAAATAGAAAACACACAAGTCTAGAGTTCATCCATATACATCCACAAAAATCAAATCATAACTCTAAACTTAAGTATAGTAATAGTTAAATAAGAAGAAAGAAAAAAAAACTAATTCTCTTATGAATTAAGTCTTCAATCTTTAATGAACTATTGTTAAAAAGCTTGTTAAATCTCCACTTTGACCTTGATTTTCTCCCTTTGAGTGGCTTTAATATTAATTATAATTGGCCTAGAAATGAGTTTCCTCTCTTGAGTGTGGATGCCCTCACTCTAAGGTCAACAAACCTTAAAATTATGCTTAAATGGGAGTTGGAACCCAACTTTCCCATGATTAGAATCATGATCAAAGGATTAAAGTCAGAGCCATGAAATTGATTCCACAACCAAGGTGACAATCGCGAAACACACTTTCTCCTTTGTTTCTTTTGCCTTTTCTCCTAGAAATTCCATGGTTTAAGCTATATCCATGAGGTTTGGCTTGGAACTCATTGGAAGCTACTTCTCTTCAAAATTCTATTCTAATATACCATCTAACTCCTTCTATGATTAAATATAACTTCCAAGGCTTACAACAATCATTTTTACGTAATCTCATGAGAGTAATATTAAATTCAATAGTTGAAACATTTTAGCTCAAATATCACATAAAAGGGACTCAAACCTAAGCTTTAAAAGATCAAGGTCATACTAAAAATATACATAACTTAGGCCCTATCAAATTCCTTAGCACTTGAAATGTTGCTTGGCCTTAAGCAACTACTTAGATATACCCTAAAAGCAAATCTAAAAAAGTTAAAGTTTAAATGATAAAAAAAAATTACAAACCAATTGATTTGATATAGTTCGTATATCTAAACGCAGTCATGATAAAAATTTAATTCACATAAAAGCACACAGTTAGTAATAATATCCCTTTATGTACAATACTAGACATCCAAGTAATTATTTACAGATCATTACATAAATTTAGCCAAAGTGTTTCTAGAGCATTTACAATTTGAATGCGAGCATTTAAAATTTAAATTTGAAGTCCCTTAGTCTTTTGATAAGAAGACAAACATTTTGTTATGAATGCCCTAAGTTACTTAATTATGTTACTTTTAAAATCTTGTTTAAGATGTCAACTAACCTTTTAACATGAAGGTAGACACCTTGTTATGAATACCTTCAGTTAATCAATTAGGCCATGATATGGATGAGTTTTTCTATATTTTTATATGTGAAATCGTTTGAATTTATCCCTATGTTATGTTTAAAATTTCTTAATTAATATTATATTTTACTTAATGAACAGGTTAATCCCTTTTGGAAGAATTGGAGAAAAAAAATTGAAGTTTTCCTTAATTTTGGAAAGAAATTATTTAAAAAATATTTATTAAATGAAAAAAAAGAAAGAAAAAAAATGAGGTAAAAGCAAGCTTTTAGGAAAGCTTGGGATGGTAACGTTTGGAAAAGAGGAGAACAAGCTTTCCTTTGGTAACAATATGTTTTAATTAGACATTAAAAAGAGAGCAACTGGGCCAAAGCTTTTAAAAAGCTTTACAAGGGAGAAGCTCCCCTTTCTTGAGACAGAACTATTTATAAATAAAAAAGAAAGCTAGTGGAAAGCTTGAACGTCAGCATTTTGAGCTGCGTTTTAACAAAAGGAGAACAACGTTTTAAGGAGCTCTTCCTTAAAGATGGCAACATTTCATCAAATGGGAGAGGAGACAAAGATTAATGAAGTGCAACGCTTTTTACAAGTAAAAAGAAAGCTTTCCAAGACAAAGTGGAGTTAAGCATGTAACCCTAGAAGGAGAGAGGAAAAAAATGCTTAAGTTAATTTGAGCTAACTTTGTATGTGGCCAACTGCAATCAAATTATGTCTTAGCTAATTAGTTAATAGCATAGTTAGCTTAAGTTTATGTTATTTAAGTGTTGAATTATGTTTTTCATTTGGTGTTCTAAATTTTTGAGCCTTAGTTTATTTAATTAAGCATGGATTGTGTTTGTTTAATCTTTGTTTTAAGCTAAATCCCTAAGGGCTTGAAGGTATAGGAGGGATGATGGGGTAATCATTTGTGAGAATGTGATTGAGTTTGACTTGATTAGGTGCTTATAGGCTAGGTTGGTTTGGACTTTAGTTAAATGACATGGATTAAAAGAATCTTTTATACTTGATCACCCTTTAAGTAATTTCCTAATTTGAATGCTAGGATTGAGCAAAGGATACATAATTTTTCTTGAAAATTTCCAAACAGTAGTAATACGTTAGTTGGTTTTGTTAGGATACTTAACCAACTAGTCTAGGTCTCATACCTTTTGGTTTCACTTTTCGAGATTTTGTGTTAGTGGCCTAAGTTAGACATTCTTTAGTACCTAATGCGTCATCACTATTAAATATAGAGAGCATGTTCTAGGTTATAGTGAAGATATAGGCATTTCTAGAGCTTGTTAGATTTACCTAAATTAGAGAAACTGAGGATTTGAGAGCTTGTTCAAACCTATAAATTAGCACCTTGGCTAGAGCATCTTTTATCTAAATTCAAAGATCAATAGTTATCCCAGAATCTCAGTGATACCTTTGGCCCATTTGTTAGTATTCTTTTTGTGCTTTTCTTTGTACTTCTCTTTTGATTGCCTTATTTGCATCTTGTCTTAGTTTAGCTTTCTTCATCTTTAGAGGTTTTTGCTTTCTTTTTCTTCACAACATTTGGAATAGCAGTAACATTTTAACTCCTTGTAGTTTGACCCTAGCTAGCCATCTACTGCATTATGAGGTCTAGTTAGGTATTATTATCTAATAATTTAGACGAACTAACTAGCCCACCCTCTCAATTCCTATGGCACTACTCATTAACTTCGATATTTTTATTGATATGTAGCCTGTGGAGTGAAAAATCTATGCTCATTGTTTCAAAACATTTTTTCAATTTTCTATATTTATTACACAAATATATTTATTTCACTAAACACCATATTTAAAATTCATATAAAAATCCATACAAAATATCCTCAGGGATTTAATATTGTACATGAGGGACATTAAACACATGTAATTCACATAAAAATAGGAAGAAAAGTTAGAAATTAGTAATCAATTAAGAGTTATTTAATACTAACTATATCAAATACCACAATTAATAAGCAACTAATAATCAAAACCATTCTAAATAAGAGATCCAAAATAATTACTTCCAATCTCATTATAATTCATGTGTATGATACTCTGAATATCCGATTCCCTTCCACACACTTAAGCTAACATCATTTTTGTTGTTCAAATAATATAAATAAAGAAAACAAAGAGAAAGATGGAATATAAAACTTTGAATATCCTATTCCCTTCCACACAGTTAAGCTAACATCATTTTTGTTGTTCAAATAATATATATAAAGAAAACAAAGAGAAAGATGGAATATAAAACTTTCCTAGATTTCACATGGATTTCTCTTCAAGCCATCCATGATAACTAAATGAAAATTTCTAAACACCATAAAGAAGAGCGAAAGCACAAAAATAAGAAAAATAATAGAAACTAATTGAATTAAAAATAAAATAAAATAAAATCCTATGCTACTTCAAGTCCTTATAATAAATGCTTCTTCAAGGCCTTTTAATTGGACCTTTAAGTGATCCTTTTTCTCAATCCAAATCTCTAGCAAATCTCTTCAAATCCTAAATGGTTCACCAAAAATATATTTATTGCCACACTTACAATCAAACATCCCCTTACACCTCTTTTATCTTGTTTGTCTTGCTTGAAAATTGTAATATTAATATTCTTCTCTATGTCCTCATCCACTTAGAACATCAGTTTCCCATCACTTGTTGTTAACTCCTCCATCTCTCGCTCTCTTATCTCCACTTCTATAATATTGCGCAAACTTGTTCACTCTTATTCTACAATTAGTTTGGCTAGTTGCCTAACTTATGTCACCAAGTTGTTAAGGAAAGTCTTTACACTTTTGAATCAAGCTTTAATCGTAAATATGATCTTAATTAGAAATTAGTTCAATCTCAGATCTTCTTCTTGTTGAACTAGTTACTCAACTTGTACTACCAAGTTATGGATAGAGGCCTCGACACCTTCAAATCGAGCTTCTATTGTAGATATGACTTTTACTAGCAATTACTTTAATCTTGATTCATTTTCTTACTGCTAATAATAATCTAATAGAGGCAATTCAAAATAAATTTGATCAATCCATCATAAGTTGAAGGTGTTGCTATAATAGTTATTATAGACCATCCTATCAACTCTTTACCTATCAACAGAAGTGTATTGGTTATCTTGCCACAAGTAGTATTGCTGCCAATTACTATGTCATGCCATTATGTCGACTACTTATAGCCAGAAAGAGATAATCAAGTGTATAACATGAAACAAAAATAAAATAAATAAAGAAAAATGATTAAACTAACAGAAATAAAGCTTTCCTAATATTTGAATATGCATTAATGATGCCAAAGCATAACATAGTTACAGTCATCTCTAATTTTTAATATAAAATGTGAATCTAATCTAGAAAATACTAAGGAAACTAAGGAAAATTAGCCTATCCTATCATAATATAACTTAAGATGAGTCTGGTTATCTTCTCATGAGTATTGGGTTACTAGAAATAACTATATTTTTATCATCTAATCTAATAAAATGAATAAATTAAGTTAAAATTAAGAACAACTCAACATGACAAACCAAACCTAAGCAAATTTACAAAGAAATAATAGTCAATGAAATTAAGACCTAAATGAAGTATCCCTTTAGAAACATGATATGTTTAAGGGGTTTTCTTGACTTAATGCTTAGCCCAACTTACTTAGACCATAGCATCCCTTAATTGAATTATAATCATTTTATAGCAATATAATTCATATACTTGTATTTGATTAATTAGAATCTCTTCTCAATTAAAACCCCCAACTAGATGCATTACCTTGATCCATATATCCTGTTGTTTTATTTAAGATTAAGTATAACTCAAGGAACTTATATAAACCTATCTGAAGAATCTTATGTAAGCCTCTTTATTCATAGATTGATCTATTCATATAAGTGATTTCTTAATTTAAATATGTTAACCCTATGGCACCCAAGAGGGGATGAATTGGGTGTTTAAAACTTTCTTGTAGAATTAAAATACTTTAAACACCTTAGGCCAATTTTAAACGTATGCAATCTCTAAACTAAAATTCAACTTAAAAGAAAGACAAACTTTATGCCAATATCAAACAATAATAAAGTAAACACAAATGCTCAAATATAAAAAAATTAGGGAAGAGATGAACACCAAGATTTATAGAGGTTCATCTACCCCAAAGATAGACTACGTCCTCTCTCCAACTACTTGTTGGAAATTCACTAACAACAATCTTAGTTAAAGGCCAAAAGGAACCTTTATAACAATCTTGATTCAAGGCCAAGAGGAACCTTTACAAAAATCTTGTTCTAGGTCAAGAGAAACCTTTATACAATCTTGATTATAAGGGTCAAGAAGAACCCAATCCAATCTTGTTCTAAGGTCAAGAGAAACCTATACAATAATCTTGAATTCTAAGGTCAAGAGGAACTTATCACAATCTTACTTAAATGGGTGAAGAGTAACCCGAACAACAATCTTTTTATGGCCAAGAGGAGCCTTACTACCCAACCACAATTTATGGATTTTGTCCTACAAGGACAACCCTTAAACCAAGCTCCCTTGAGCTTCAACCCAAGCTTATATAGCTTATAACACCCTTGATCAAAATGAACACAAGATAAGGCCTCAAATGCAATAAATGCAATATGGAATGTTCAATGCACAATTAAGGACTAAACCAATCCAATTCACAACAATTATTAATGCAATTTAAATCTTGATTTCTACAGACCAAGAGCAACCTATCCAATATATTTTAAAGGCAAAGAGCAGCCTATACCACAATCAACAATTAACACAAATCAATTCCCCCAGTTTATGTAACCAAATACACCTTCAATGGTGTTTCTCTAATGCACAAGAAATAAAAACAACTCTGAAACTTCTAGAGACAAACCAAGATTATATCTAGCCTCCTAGCACTTCAATAGATCATAAAAAATCAAATTGGAACGCTAAAAACATGATTAATGCATTCAAAAATCAGATTCAACCTATATGCATACAAGCTATCAAATATATGTGTAGTCTTAAAGTTTCAGCTTATAAACACACGAATTTGATCATTGAAATGATGCCAATTAAATACAACCAACCTAATGGAACCTTAATCAATCAATTAACAATCAATCACCATAACAAACACAATTTTTACACATCAATCAAATAAACAAAATCAAACTTAAAGTCAAGACTATCAAACCTGGACAGTTTTGAGTTACCTGCAAAAATCAAGCTTAAACAAATAATATAATGACTAAAAAATTGAAAAACAAAATACTGGGACACTCCTAGGACCTTAATAAAACTGATAACATCAAATTTGTGCACCCAGAAACTGATTAAAACTTAAAATTGAAATGTTCAGAGGTGTTGTATAGAAAAACTTGACAGTTTTGACAGTTTTGAGTAGTCTGTGTTCTTTGAGCTCAAACACACAATTTGAGTGCTTAAATATTGAATTAAAAGATCCTATGCACTCTTGAGACATTAAGCAAAACGTGTATGATAATTTTGAATCAATAAAAATGGTTTTGCAAGCTCAAAAATGAAGAACACAGAATTTTAGAAACGTTTAACCAAACCAGAGACACTTTTGGTATATCTGTCTTTGAAAGTTTGAAACAAACAAAATAATGAATCAAAAAATCAAATAGAAGCTTTCTAGGATTTTTCTAGATCTATACTAATAGAAAACACAAATTTTACTGCACAGAAAACTGATTTAAAACAATAAAATACGAATTGAATAAAGGCTGTATAGAAAATAAAAAAAGCTTTAAGAATATTAGAATTTGATCTTTATAATTCATTTTTCAGGGGTTGATCTTTAGAATATTAGGCTTGTTCAAAGTGTTTAGGAATCATATATATAGATTTGGGAGAGGTTTGGAGTCGTTAGGAACAAAAACTAGCCATTTGGGAGGTTAAAAAATTGTTAAGTCTGTAAAGGGAAACTAGTCCTTAGAGTCTAACTAATCAATGGCACCCTCTGCGACCATTAACAGCCCCATTGTTCCAAGAGCAGTCCGCCGTTGATAGTGCAGGAAAAAAGGGTAAAACGGCACCCTTGGAGCCCACCGTTTAAGGATGAGCAACTCTCCATTTTATGTCTAGAAAAATATGAAAAATAGTCCAAACTAATTCCAAAACTTTCCAAACTAATTCCTAATATTAAACAAGACTTTAATCAAGTTTTAAAACATAATTCAAGGCTGATTGAATCAACAAAACATTTTAATCAATTCACAACATAAGAATTGCCTTGATTATGAAAACTTTTAATTTTAACCAACTTGAAAACCATTTCAATCACTTCTTGCATCATAGATAAATCAAAACTCATAACACAAAGATGTTCAAACACATTCAGACATATATAAACAACTTCAAGCAACAACTCAATTAACTTAAACACTTCAAACACATTAAAACAATTCATGTTGCATAAACACATTAACAATTTTCCTATATGTCACTTAATTCAATTTCTAATATACCAAGGCTATCATCAAATCAAGTTCATCATTAAAACCACAATTCAACTCCTAGATGTCTATATGCAAATGATCATGCAAATGTGAGAGCCCTTTTCAAGCATTGATTAAGATCAAGTTTAGGACACTTAC
>JAOXYD010024020.1:0-14456 GCA_028565735.1 Pinacopodium congolense | reverse complement strand
CAAATTAAGCCCAATTAATCAATTAATTCCACAACTAATCATGCTAATCCCAATTAGGGTACTTTTGGGATGTTACACATATGCTCAAATTAATCAAAATACACATTAAATAGACAAATTCCGTATTTAATTAAAAGAAACAAAGACTAGAAAATTCAAAACGTGGAATTTAAACCAAGATTTACACTTAACTCAATAAAAAATCAAACTAGTTATACTAGTAATAAACTAATTCCAACTTAATTCAAAAAATCCAAAATTAATTACACCTAAACAAAAATTATGTTACACCTTACATAGGGAAAAATTAAAATTAAATACTTTCCAACCTATAAACATGTATAATTTCAACTATAGAGAAAAATCCAGTATAAAAGCATCAAGAACAATAAAAAACCCACAAAATAATCCATCAAAAAACTAAAAAATGCAACCTTGGCAGACCTAAAATACCAAGATAAGCTTAAACAATCAAAATCAAGATTATAAATTGAAGAAAAGAGCATCCATTGCGTTAAACCCAATCATCCATATATTTTCCATAGTTATCAAGCTCAAAACCCATCAAAAACTCAACCTAGACATCATATAATCTATAAATACGAAGATGACATAAAATGCATCATCCAAGAACAATATTTAAAGTATAAAACTACATAGAACAACGAACTAAATTAAAAGAAATTTAACTAGCATTAAATTCCAACCTAAAAAAACCAAGAACAATAAGAGATTTTGTAAGAACAAGGAGGAAATCTTATAAGGTAATGGCTACCATATCTCACATTTTAAAGACCTTTAAATATGTATTGGTGGCTACTAGGATTTAGGAATGTTTTATTAGCAATTTGTTGAAGTTTATTCCTAATAATCGTAAAATTGAAGTCAATTTATAAATTCCATTTAAGTCCCAAAATTTGAAAACTTCTGCCCCTCTTTACATTTTAAGCTCTAACTACTTCTACACACATTAGACTACCAAAAATTTTGATATGTAGGCTCTGCACATTATTCTCTTATACACCACAAAATTTCAAAGAAATTTGAGACCTAAAAGTACACCTAATGCATCAACAAAGTCACCTACGCAAAAATTAATGCTTGTTTGAGCTTGTCCTTCTCTTCCCTTCATGAATCCTTCATGTCTTATCATATGGCCTTCATATTTTATGTGAAACTTAATAACATGATGTTCTAAATCCTCAAAATTTTTCCACGCCTTTTCTAGTTCTACTTCTACTCCAAACTTGATCATTCCAACTTATATTTGTGTTCTATTGTCAAATATGCAAGTAAACTTCAAAGGAACTCAAATCAAGTATTTAAACATCAAAATAGGGATGAAATGACATTGAAACACAAATATAAACACTATAAAATGCATCCCTATCAATGAATGGAAAGAGTCTTAATCAAATAGCTTCCCTTAAAACACTATTGAGATTGAAGGTATTGCAAATCACCAAGAAGTTTATAATATGGGCATGCAGATCTTCATGCAGTAACCCATTGAACTACACATATTTTTAGAGCATCTAAATCATTTGGGGCTTTATCTCAAAGCTCTTAGTTTCCACCTTTGGCTTATGAATGCTATATTCTATTTCTTAAAGAGAGGACCTTGAAAAATCACCCATGTTCTGAAATCTCTATCCTTATTATTCACTTAGGAATCAAGTACTCAAGCTTCGTACTACTCTAGGATTTATTCTCTTTCAAACCTCTTTGAAACGTTCTTTCTACTATAGGACTTGGTTAAAACAACTCTGCAGGAGAACTCTTGGTCATATAAAGAAGTACCTAACCTAAAAAGTTAGAGAACAAACTAAAGATTAAGAAGATAACAGTTCTTAAAAAGAAGTAAAAGCGTATGAAATTAAAGATTGTAAAGACTTTAAATAAATAGTAGAAAAAACAAAGTAAGGTGGTTAGTCTAACAAAGAAAAAAAAAAGCACAAAAATTGACAAAGCCCCTAACAATGGCTTCAAAAACTAGTTTTAGTGAAATGGTATAATTAGGTGTAATTGACTTAGAAAAAATTAGATAACCTAATTCACTCCTCCCTAGGCATTGAGGGCCAACACACATTTTGTTTGTTATATCCATGATATTTTTGGTGACTTTGGGGGGTTACTAAGGATATCATCAACCTTTCATGAATTAAATAAATGAATTGAGACGTTTTCTTCATTTTGACCAATTTGTATCATTGATTTGAAGAAATAATCTAGTAGCATGTAAAATGTGCCTAAGTTTTAAATAAAAGTAAACCAAAGAATCACAAATAATCAATACTAAACATATAACAAGGAAAGTGTACCTATCACAGCAAAGTAGAGCTTATGCGATTCTAGGTTGACAATCCACAAGACTGTAACTATTATTGACTTTCTATATGAATTATATAACTATTAAATATAAGATTCATTAATTGATTAATTAATGAAAATAAACAAAATAACTAAAAGTAAACTCCAAAGGTCAATAATAAGAATTAATAAACAATTATGAAGTTAGGGTACAGGTAATTAATCCCCATATAATGCATTTGTATTCATTGTTCAACCCTGATTTCAACATCTTTTTAAGATTTGATTGGACTATCGACTCCTTTTGATAAATTACAAACTCTCTTTCGAACTACGTAATCCTATTCAATTTGATAAGTTAAATGAAAGTTCTCTCAATCTCAATAAATTAATTAAACGCATTAATCTATCATATGGACCTATTATTTTGAGTAAATTCACACCTAATTTGGACATCTTATATAAGCCTATATCTAGGTCCCATACCAAATATGCTGTTTACGGATTGATCTAAAACATACATTAGATTTCTCAATCTAAATATATGTAATCATATCATTTCAATTGAGGTTTGTATTATTATAACAATCAAAATCATTGTCATTGATTCCATAAAAAAATCCAACATAAATTTATTAATTCAATGTCAAATCAAGAAAACAATAAATACTACACTCTATAGTTCATAAAAACCTAACTCATATGAAAGGATTAGTTTTTCAATATGACAAAAGTCACAACAATAGTCATAACGAGAAAAGAATTAAAAATTCTCATAATTGTAGCTATTGAATCCTTTGACTCCTTGATGATTATCTCCAGTCAAAAGAGGAGAAGGATCCACAATTTTAAAGGCATGCTTTTATTAAAAGGTAAGTTTAGGAGTTATGTGGTATGAAATTTAATAAAATTGTTTAAAACAAGTAACTAGAATGAGACAGGAAAGAGTTAAAGTACTCTTAAAGTTTCAAACCAATCGTTAGAAAGAGTTTGAGCTTCAAAAAAAAAAAAAAAGGCAAATGCCACAGTAGGAGAAAGAGGAAAGGCATCAGCAAGAGTGAGCAAGAGAAGGAACATGGAGTTTTTTTAGAAAATCATTGAGGAGAGAAGATGCAGAACCTCTCTCTAAAAGCCCTGCAAAATTAAAATAAACATGAAAAATAACAAATATTTCAATTTTAGTTAATTATTTTTTATAAATTATAGATTTTTTATTAACGTAATTACATATATTAGAAATTTTTATTTAAGTAAAGTAGAATAATTCAAATGTTAGATAAATTATAATTTAAAGTTATCAAATATAAAATTTTCTAAAATTTAAGGTTACTATCAATTAAAAAAGTAAGAAGCTCTTACTTCTCTCTTACCTTTCTAGGCCTTGCTTTCTATTTCCCCCTTATTTTTTCTCTTGATTTTCTTCCGTTCTATTTGTGATAACCTTTTTCTTCTTTGTTCTACTCTCTCTAGCAGTCCTTTGCTATTCTATTCTTAAATTTGAGTTACCATTTCTTGATAGCTTTTGATCGCTCTAAGGCTAGCCACTATTGATTGGAGATTGCACAGCCCCCTAAGGAGGACTTCGCTCCCCTTACTTCACCTCCTTTTTTTCTCCGAATATTTCTCACTTAATTTGGCCCCTAGTCAAGCTGAATTTGTAACTCTAGTTGAATAGAGGAAAAAGTGATCATGAAAATATGTTATTAGGGATAACTCTCTAGGCACTTCTTTATCCTTTTGCCAATAGAAAAAAAGGAGAATAAAGCTATTTTAGTCCTTCTCATTGAAGTGTTAGAAGAAGGTGTAGGTTAGTGGGAGAATACTTTTATAGGTTTCTTCTATATAGGAGACCGCTGTTTATAGTTATGAATGATTAGGCTAAAAAAACTAGGAAACTTATGCACTATAAGAGGTAGTGATTCAAGAAGATATTGGGTTCCTTTTCAGATTCAAAAGTTAATTTCATACCTAAAATATTGTAGAAAATTTCCCTTGGACAATCTAAAACAAACATGTCTTCATATAATGATGCAGGCTAGGTCTTGATGTCCCAAAGCTCAAATAATCTTATAAACCAATTTTTATAATCATTCAAAACATATCTTTAGAATTTTGAAATACCAAAGGTTTGGGCTATCGATATGTAACGTTGGCTAACCTTTGTGTTTTAGATGAGGTCTCTGAAAAATTTAAAATCGTGAGCTATTCCCACCTTTGTTCAATGGTTGATTAAAATGTAAACTTACTAGAGATCGTTCCAATTAAATACCCTAGGGAGAATGATTCTTTAGAGGGAGACCAACTATAATATTTTTTATGCCTATAAAGAAGAAAAATAAAGTCTAGAGACTTATAAGTAAGTTCTTAAAATATGGGGACAATGAAGAGCTCCTATGGCTAGATAAGTAAGTTTGCAATAATAAAGATGAAGGCATAATGGGAGGCTTTTCACACTCTAATGCACATACTTCTTTGTATACTTTTGGAAATAAAGTCATAGAAGAGAATGTTAATGAAAAGGAGGATCATCATTTAGAGAAACTGGGTATTAAAAGCCATCAAGCCATTGACTAGATAGGAGCATAAGAAAAAAGACTCCTAAGTAGAAAGACTCCAAAAGTTGAGGAAATCATCAATGTTTTAGTAAAAAAAGGACTTACTCTTTTAAATATGAATTGTGAAAATAATAACACTGACCAAAGTGAGTCTATATAGGAGGGACTTAAAGTTACAAACAAATTAATCTAGCTAGGTTATAAAGAGGAAGATTAAGGAAATCAAAAGTAGGTTTCTGCTTATAACACCTCTAAAAGTTCTTCATAGAAAATTAAAGGAGGGAAAGTAGTGATTCCTAGTATTGGTTAAGAGGAGGATATCACTAAAAGAGGAGAAACATTAGGAAGAGAAAGGGCCCTACCTCCTCCATTACTTGATGAAGATTATAGCTTCGAATACTAAAGGAGTGAATAACCATAATAAACAGTTTATTTTAAGGGATTTTATTTATATAAACAAACCATGCATCATTGGTTTATTAGAAACAAAACTTACAAATGTCATAGCCAAGAAGCTTACTTTTTTTAATAAGAGGTTAGGGATTTATAAACAATACTCAAGAGCATTACAATGGTAGGATTCTAGTTCTTTTTCATAATGAAATGGTAGATATAATTGAGATAAAGAAAGGATCTCGTTATACACAATTCAAGTTTGGAATGATGTGTATGACAAAGGCAATTCATATTACTTTTATATTTCAGTTCCAAAGAAATGAATTATAAAATGAGATGAGCTTTTCAAGAGAATGGATTAGGGAAGCATGGTTAATAATGGGTGACTTTAACTGAAGTATTTACTCATGTGAAAGCGAAGGTAATAAAGGCGAGATAAATTTTATAGATGAATTAAGAATCTATATGGCTTAAGTGCATCTTCATGGTCTTAGGACAAAAGGAACTCAATCCACCTATTCTAACAAGCAAGAATGCTCTTTGAACATAACTAAGAAGATTTTCAAGCTCTAGTGAATTTCGAATGGCTAGAAAGCTTTCCAAACTCGAAAGTTTGTACAGGTGATCCTATGTTAGACCACTTACTTATCAAGGTTAAGGTCTTAAGTGAGCAACTTAAAGTTTCTATACCTTTGAGGTTGAAAAATTTCTTACCTAAATTTCAAGGCCTTAATGATTTAGTTAGAAGATATCTAAAGGAAGAATCAAGGAACACAAAAGTTTAGATGCTACAGGAAGCATACTAAAGTTAAGGAAGAATTGAAAATTACGAAGGCTATGTAAGTAAACTAAATGAGGTGTAAGAACTTATTAAAAGTAATCTAGGGGACCTGTTATTACAAGCTAGGGAGAGAGTTACACAAAACCACATGAATGCTCTGAACTACTGTAATTTCTTTTTGTAATAGTGATCAAGGATAAACTAGATGATATAAAGTTCCTCTTTAAGACTATTTTGGTAAGGAGGTATAACAATAGGATCAAGTATCTAAAAAACCTAATATGGGGTGATCTTAAAAAGCCAACACTAAATTTTGAGTGAATTTCAAGAACATTTTGAAAATATTTATGGAGTTCTAGTCATGAGCGAATCCATAGTTCGAGGGTTGACAGATCCATTCAAGAAGCATATTTCTGAATATCACGCTACTTTAATGGTTAACCATTTTAAAGAATCTAAACTGAAGTAGTAATGGTGGCTCTTAATCCTTTAAATAGACCTGAACCTAACGAATTGAAAGCTCTATTCTTTTAGAAAACATGACCTGAGACAAGAGGAATAGTTTTACAAGCAGTCCTTTAATTTTTAAATTTAGGAAAGCTATTAAAGAAATTGAATAGATGCCTTGTAAACTTGGTTTCTAAAACTTAGGACCCTGCTTCCCCTGTTGATTATAAACCCATATCATGTGTCAATACCATTTATAAATTAAGGGTCAAGGTCTTAACAAAAAAATTGAAAAGATATTTCTAGATTATGTCTCAACAACACAAGCTACTTTTATACATAGTAACTTTCCTAGAGATAATATTCAAGAGCTTCTAAGTAGCTATACCAAGCTAATAGCTAGAAGGAATTACCTACTAAAAGTTGACATTAAATAAGATTATGATATTATAATCGTAAGATTTGTTTTCAAGATGATCAAAGTAAAGAAGTTCCCATAATCTTTTACATAATTAATTGAGGGATGCAACTCTACCATATCCTTTAATGTTTAGTTAATGGAGAAGTATCTAAAAAGGTGTTGGGGAAGAGCTACCTTAGGAAAGGAGATCCCTTGTCCCCTTACCTTTTTACTTTGGCTATAGAGTTATTAAACCAAGTGATCATGCAGGAGTTTAGTTAACTGCCACTTTGAAGTACCAACCTAAGTGCAAGAAAATGAAACTCTCCTATACGTTGTATGTAGATTATGCCTTATTATTTTTTAAGGCAAAACCTGAGTCCATAAGTACTCTTGTAACAGCTATAGATAAATTTCATGGTCTATCTAGACTTAAAATTAAAAAGGCTAAGAGTTATATATATTTTTCTAGAAGTGTAGAGGGGATAAATTTTGGGTTGGCTATTAAATTTTCACTGAAGTGGGACTTTTGGCCATAACCAAATTAGGAGTGCTTGCTTCATTGAAAAAAAAATCCTAAAGGGATTACTTACTACTTCTGGAGAGGATTAAGAGGAGAATTTTAAGCTAGACGAATAGGAATCTATCGTACATTGGAAGGATACAACTTATAATTTTAGTTATTAATTTATAGATTTCATATTGGTCCACTCATTTGATTTTTCTTAGAAGCATATTCCATCAAAAAAGTCCTCAGAGGCTTCATTTGGATGGGTATAACTAATGAAAAATTGTTTAGAAACTTAAATGGTGGTCATATGCACACTTTAAAAGCAAGTTGGCTTGGTAATAATTCCTTTGAAGCTAGCTAATAAGGTGATGATTGTGATGAGGGTTTAGAGATTTTTTATTATCAAGTAGCCATTACGGGTGAGGTGGGTACACACTTATAATCTATGAGTAAAAAGCCTTTTGAATATGTAGTACAAAGTTAGCTTCTTAAGGTCATTTAAAAACATGATAAAGGCTAGAGAGGAAACCAAGTAATTCATTGCTCATCAACCTATGAATGATGCCTCAACGTCTTTTTTATATGATGATTGGTTAGGGACAGAGCCTTTTAAGTGAGTGGGAGAGCTAGCACACTTAAAAAGTTACATTCATTCTAAAGCAATAGTGTATAAGTTTTTAACAAATCACAAGCAGCTTTGTAATAGTAGGAATCAAGTACAACTCTTACAATAATTTTAGACATTGAGATAAGCAAAGAAGGAGAGGATGAATTCATATGGAGAGTAAATGCCATATGTAAACCTACGGAAACCAAATTTGAGAGAATGGAAGCATAACTAAGTGGCACATCCTAGTATGGTTTATCTCTAACCATCTTAGAGCTCTATTTTTAGCTTGGTTAGCATTATTAGATAGGCTAAACATGTCCAAGAGATATCTAGTTTTTCAAACATTTAGAACTAGTATAGCTTATTCCTTTAGGCTAAAAAAGAGATTGATCATTTATTCTTTAAATTTCATTATTCCGATTTCATCTAGAAAAGTGTCTTACAGTTGTGTAATTAGAATCACTCAACACTACCTCTGAATGAGTTATGTTAGGTTAGGAGGTTAAGGTCCACAAAGTCTAGAGATAAAATAGTTTTCTATAATGCTTTCATCATCTTTGTGTATCATGTATGGACAGAAAGGAACTTAAGATTGTTCACAAAGTAGGAAATGAAGAAGCAAGATCAACTCAACTTTATCATCCTAAGAATTAGAGAAAATCTAAACAGTAGCAATATTCATAAGAAGGGTAGTGAATTCTTCAAATTTAGGTGCCAACTCCTAGATTTTGTAACAAATCGAAGTCGCATTTAGGATCTTGTGCATAACAGTAACCTCGGTAGAATAAACAAGAACGACAGTAATGATAGGGGGCTTCTAGCTTTAAATTTTTGTACTATTAGTTAATCTTATAATCTTTATACAAAATCATTGAGTTATGGTGGATCTTACATTAAAACTTGGTTCTAACTTCTTAGCTATACAATTTTTGTAGAGATCCTTTTTTCTAAATATTTTTTGGATTAAAAAAAAAAGAATTAATGGCTGACCCCATGTTCACTCTTTTTTTTTTAAATGAATTAATGAAGTAGAAAAAGCTAAAGTTTAGATACAACTAAACTTCCAAAGTAGGGTACTTCTAATGAAAAATTCAAACATAACTTGAAAGTCCTTAAAAAGGTAGTATTTGATAAATAACTTGAGTAAGCATTATCTATTGCATCTAGTACATCTAGCTTCACATGCAAAACTCAGCAACTCTAATTAGATGTTGAATGGTTAAAATCCTCAAATGGAAAATGGTTTTTGATGATATAATGTAGTCAAAGTTACATTATTGCCTAATTTTCCTACACATTATACTACTGAAATTTAAACGCCTTAAAGTGTTTTCTAGCTTTGTTGGATTTTCTAATACAAACACAAACTTGTTTTATGTTATTACCATAATTAAACATGTCATAAACTTATAGTATAACGAATATTATCTTAAAAGGATTACATTTAGTCACTACGTAATTCAAGTTAAACTTTTTCTATGGCATAATTTCAGACGAAAAAAATACTTAAATAAATAAACTAAAACATAATAAATTAACAATGAACATTTTAAAGATCAAAGGGCAGAAACTTTAAAATTCAAGATTAAAGATTAAGAATCACTTTTAACCGTAATTTTTTCCCTCTTGTCATCTTGATTTAATTTGTTTAGCCCAAGATATCCCAATGTTTTAGTTACCCTCTTTCAACGTGTAACTAGGTTTCCTTTGTTAAATTAAATAGTAATAGTCTTGGAATCTCTCAATTTAAAAAATATCTCCTAAATATTCAACTAGTTATGAAGCAATCTTATTGGCAATCAATTAATTAATTAAGTTCTCTCTCTAATCAACTAATCAACTTGATATTTCTAAGTCTATTGATTGTATACTTATCATTAATTAACCATCTTAATCTCTTGATTTATTACAAGATTTAAACACAATAAATATCATAAAAATTCATTCATTAAATCAATAAGATGAGTTCAAAAAAATAGTTCAATAAACAATTCCTAAAATATAATTGAGCCACTCATGATATTAATCAATCCCTGAAATAACATAATATCCACACAAAAAGATAATAAATGAGAAGAAGAATAAAAATCTAGTGAAGGTGGAACTCTTCCTTTCACTCCCTTAAGCTAGAAAATTTGTAGGTTAAGGTGTTCTTACTTAGAAGTGGATGATCATCTTAATTCCTTCTTTAAAGAGCCTCTAAAACCTGTTTTATTCCTCTTAAGGAAAGCTTATAATGAGTAAACTAAAGGCCCCTAGGGTTTTATTCCCTTTTAAACCTAAAACATCTCAAAATACCACCCTTCCCCATCTTTTAAGTAAGCGTTTGGTTGACAAAGCCATGATTGTTGCCATCCTACTCTTTAGATTAGGCATGCCATCATGACCTGAATTGAAAACTTTCTAGTCTTCTTGGTATTTCTATTATAACTTTTCTTAAATACATTTTATGTTCATGAAATTTGATATGCATGCTATAAGCATGATGTTCTAGAACCCCATAAGTTTTTATAACAATTTGAGCTTTATAAATGCACCTAAGGCATCATTAAAGCAATATATACCAAAATGGGTGCTTGTATTAGCTTCGCTTATTCTTCTCTTAATGTATTCTTAATGGCTTGTCATATGACCTTTAACATTGATGTGTAACTTCATAACATGATATTCTAAATCCTCCAAATGATCTCACTTCTCTTATAGAACCAAACATGTCTCAAAATGTTCACCAAAGTTCTACGTAATAAGAACAATCATCCACAATAACATAAGCAACATTTTATTCAAGAATTAATAAAATATGCACCCAAATCACATGGAATTATCTCTAAAGTGTAAGATAATCATTATGAAATCATGCCTAGAAGATATATAATTAAGGTGTTATCAAGCTTAACCACTAAAACTCAACTATTTTATTGTTTTAATTAGATACAAAATGGTTGAAAACCTTTATTATGAAATAATTTTGAGTGAGGTAGTACAAATAAAACTACATTACTACTTCATGCTCGTTCATAGTCTGCTATTCAAGTGTAACAATTGAAACTCTACTATTTTAATTTATTATAAAGTGATTTAACTAAGTATTACTTGATGCTCTTATATAACTTCTCACACAAGTCCAAAAGAGTACTTAGAAAACAAAGACAATTCTCAAATTGGCTAATAGGTTTGAGATCTCTTTATTAGCCAAATATATGCTTCTTGTCGATTATAGGGTATTTTGCATTAGCCATGAATGTTGTAAAGAGGGGTTTTGAAATATTCGTGTGTTTCTTTCCCTCCAAATAACTTAAATTCATAATCTTAATTAAATTTTAAAATTCACGACATCAAATTTCGTTAGATGATGAAGATCTCTTAAGGAATTAACCCTTCTCTATAATGACATCCCATTCATTTCCTTTATTATGCATATTGAAAAAGTTTTGGATTTTTTTTTCTAAGAATGTGTAGAAAAGAAACACTAAAAAAATAAATATTTCCTAGTTTCATCTTTCAGTTAGATACAAATAATGGACTCAGTAATCTAGAATAGTAACAATGACCTAAGTTGTATACTTTAGGAACATCGTGGCCAAACAAGCCAACCAACACCTAGGAATTGTTAGTCATGAATTCTGTAAATTTTTCCACATGATGATTTATTAAAATGGCTTTATGAATGCCTTTTCTACTTTATTGTATGTTCTCTACTAAATATAGTATGTCATTTGTTAGAATGCTACTAAGAAGGTATGAACCTTTGAAATACATATTTCATTCAGTCCCCCTAATTAATGTCTCCTTTTTTTATAGAGAGTAGCATGATGTGCCTAAGATGTTGGAACTCTGTAATGGTGTTTAATAGGCACTTTTTTTGGCCAGTTTTCACACCACACACAAGTTCCATCCCATTTCCAATTCTACAAAGAAACTTCTTAGATAAGGAACTCCTCAAACAAAAACTTTTGTAGAGTTACTTATCTATTTTCCAAAGCAGTAATATATCTTTAAGATATTTACACTAAAGGGAACTGAATATCAAGCTCAAAATTATAGAAACTATTACACGATCTAAATATTTAATTAAATGATAAGAATAAACCAGCCTTATAGTTGTTTACTAATGAACCTTATACCTTTATGAAATTAAATTTCAAAAATATCATATATTTACATTTTTTAGTTTTTCAATAAATAAAAATTTTCTTTTTTATCATAAATATTAAACTAACACCATTTCATAAAGTAATTGTATGGAAATTAACTCTCCATGTTTAAGAATATCAATATTCATCAAAATTTATAAAATTGGACATATTTGTTAATTCATTATAGATATTATTTTGATGATTAAAAAGGTTTTCTTTCAAAAGTTCCGAAAGTTTATATTGATTAAGATATAATATTTTTACATCATACCATAAATGAAAATCATAATGAAATAATTGAGCTCTTAATTCAATAAAATGACCAAGATAATATTACAGGAAGGATTATAATGATTTCTTAAATCTTGATGTGCTTGATTTCTCATTATTCTTAGCTCTTAATTTGAACTTACTTAAATCTCTCCTAGGTTGCATATATGTCTCACTCTGCTCATCTTCTCCACCTTTTGATTTTTCAATTTATTCAATTGCCTCCTCTATTCACTTTGCTCTTCTATTACACTTCATCTTTCACATGTTACTTAGTTTAATTATAATATCACCAAAAATAAATTCATAAGTAAGCTTACATTTTATTATCATAAAAAATTATGGCTTAGGAGATTATTTGATCAATAATATACCCCTTTTGAATGATGAAAAAACATTTGGTGATTTGGGAAAATATGAGTTACATTGAGTAAACTCTTCTTATGTTAAAGTAGTATGCAATGCATGCTCCCCTTTAATTCAAGTATCATAACTGATCGTGTTTAAATATCGTCTCTCTCTCTCTCTCTCTCTCTCTCTCTCTCTCTCTCTTTTACTAACATTAAAAACGATACATATAATCACATAAACAACAAACTAGAAAACTAATTAATTTTCCTATCTCCATTTCAAAAATCTCTATCAAAGTAGTAAAGAGTACACACAAAGAACTTATTAAGTAAATGTAGTAGTTTTTAAAAGCTCAATCTTTCTTACCCTATATATTTAAAAGAATCATTTCTAATAAATATGAATGCCAATTTAATATGTTTTAGTATCTTCATAATGAAAATGAATGTAAACTTCCTCTTACACACCATTAATGGCTACCTATTTTACTCCCTCGCTTAGTTAAAAAATGATCTTTTAATACCATTTCTCATACTTGGCTTAAGTGAAGGATTTTAGTAATTTTCCTTTTGAAATTAGTTGTTATAGATACCAGTTTTGATCTTTATATTATATAAATTTAGGTGATATAAATTGTTGTTATTCATTTGAAGCTATTTAATATTGACCTTCAAAGTGAAGAAATCAATATGTTCTAGTTATCCTCACAAACTTAAGTAATTTGGGTTAGTCATTAAACCTATCCACTTATGTTTACTTGATAACAATTATTTCAAAGAGAAATTTCTATTTATATGTCTATAATTATCCCAAAAGTGACCTTTTAGATAACATTATTTTAAAGTATATGAATCATATGTGTCTAACCTATAAGAATATGAAGTTATATGCACTTATAGGTGCCTTTTTTATGCAATAGTAATTAGAATCTCTACTTTAGATGAACAAGAAAGGATACAATGCACAAAATCATGTTTATCTTATAAATATAGACAAAAAACCTCACTTACTAGACCCAGCAACATAGAACTAGCAGAGATGGTGTTGGTTACCATATGCTACTCATACTTGATAACATTTGGGGGTGCCACTTTCTAAAGGGTGGATTGTTCTTGAAACCCAAAATATGAATCCTAACTTTTATAAGAAAAATAAAATTTAATATGAGAGTAAAAGTCATTCCTATGAAGAGTTCCATTTAAGCTAGTCATTACCCATAATGAAAATAATAAACTGGGAAGGAATTTCAAGAATGAACAATTATTAATTAAATCATAATAAATTAAAAATAATCAATTAATGTGGCTTAGGATCATATCTACCATTGAAACATCGGTTTATCATTGATACAAAACATGATTAATCTTTAATTAAAATATTCGTTGTGAAACTTAATAATTATCTTTCCTTATGATTAGTTAATCGACTACATGTGATTCAAATAACACTTATTAAAAATTAAGCTAAACAGTAACATTAAAAACTAGAAGGATTAATGAAGTTAGATAACACAATCACACATTGTTGCATTTAACCTAATTAAGGTTCTTCCTAGGAAATGAAGATCCCTAACATCACAAATTATTAAATCCTTGTTACTGCTCATATTAAAGATAGAAAAATCATAACTTTTGCTATGTATGTCTGATTATTGTGATCTATATATCAAATCGAAGCTAAGAGAATTAT
>JAOXYD010024009.1:0-14456 GCA_028565735.1 Pinacopodium congolense | reverse complement strand
TCAATTTTTATATTTTTAAACTTAATTTTAAAATTGAACTTTATTTATAAATTTATTTTTAAATCTCATACTATTTAGTTTTTGAACTTACTCATATAAAAATAAAATTAAGGCAATTCCTATTTTACAGTGGCAATACCCATAATTTCATCAATGCATTAGTAATTCAAAGAGGACAATACGACTACTCCATAATTGAAGACATAAAGATAATGGTAGGTAAAGGCTCCCACGTCCCTTGTGATTACTTATGTAAAAATTTTGAGTGGATTTTAAAAGGAATTACATTTGTCACTAATCCATTAATACTACCATTGGGATGATGCAAACTAATTTTAGGAGTATAATGTTTAGTAACATTGGAAGAGGTTCTTTGTAATTTCAAGGATCAAATAATAGAGTTTAATTGAAAGGGTGATAGAGTGAAGTTGAAGGGCAGCCCAATCACCTAACCTAAAGTACTAGGCTTAAAAAGATTTGGAAAATTACTACTGAAACCTTTAAGCAACAGTCATCTATGCATGATACAACTCAAGTACTCCTTATAACAAAGGTTTCAAGAACTATCAATTGCATCAACTATCAAAGGAGACTCACAAAGGGAGGAGTTAGAGGCTCTACTGGTTGAATTCAATGCACATGTTACAGAACCTAATCTATTACCTCCACAGAGGACTCATGATCACCAAATCAAGCTGAAAGAATTAAGGGAACCAGTTAATATTCATCCGTACTGTTATGTAGGATTACAAAAAACTATCATTAAAGGGTTATTTTGAGATTTGCTAAGACAAGGTGTCATTCAGGTTGTCCTAGTGAAGAAAAAAAATAGTTTATAAAGGCTCTACATTGATTATAAAAAACTTATCACGTAGATAATCAAGGAAAAATTCCCAATTGCAATTATAGAAGAGTTACTTGATGAGTTACATGGAGCTTTAAGGTTCTTTAAGCTAGACTTATATTCCATATATCATTAAATAGGAATGCACCCTCTCGAAACAACATTCAAAACTCATGAAAGACATTATGAGTTTTTAGTAATACCTTTTGGGCTCACAAATGCTCTTTCAACATTCTAGAATTTGAGAATGAAATGTTTAGGCCATATCTACAGAAGTTCATTCTTGTATTTTTTTTTACGACAACCTCATATATAGAAGGAGCTTTGAAGCTTATAAAGAACACCTACGAACTCTATTGGAGACATTGAAGTAATAGCAATTGTACATTATGGGCAATAAATGCATATTTGGGGCAACATAAGTTGAGTATCTAGGACATGTGGTCAACTCTCAAGGAGTGGCCACTAATCCTAGAAAAATTAAGACAATGAGGAATTGGTCAACACCTCAAACTATTAAAGAACTTAGGGGTTTCCTTAGCTTAATGGGTTACTACATACAATTCATTAGGCACTATAGTATGAGGAGCAAACCACTTACTAGGCTTCTACAGAAGAATTCCTTTAAATGGAATGAAGAAGCTCAAGCTGAATTCAAAGATTTAAAGAAAGTTTTGATATCTTCCTCTATTCTAGCACTACTAAATTGGTCTAAACCTTTTACCATTGAAACTGATGCTTATGGCACTGGGTTGGGGGTTATTCTGATGTAAGAAAAACACCCCTTGGTATTTGTTAGCAAGCCTTTTGCTCATAACCATCAATCCCTTTCAGTTTATGAAAAAAGAGTTCTTGGTGGTGGTAATGGCATCAAGGTACTGACACCATTATTTGATTGGCAACCCCTTCACCATACTTACTGATCACAAAAGTTTAAAACATCTTCTTGAGCAAAAGGATGAGCACTCACTTCCAACAGGCTTGGTTACCTAAGATACTAAGATATGATTTTGAAATCAAATACAGGTAAGGGTAAGAAAATGGCACTTCATATGCTCTCTTTAGGCTCTACAACTCTTATGAAAGGACTCCCTGTGTGGGATTGTTGACAGTACTGGTCTCTCAAGTGCAAATTAACTTGCTAGTAAAAATTAAGGAGACTTAGGATAAGGACAACACCTTAAAGGATTTAATAACGAAGCTAACCCAAGGAACTCTCACATTTAACACTTATCAATGGCAAGAGGGCATGTTAAGGTGGAAGGGAAGGATTGCGATAGGCCATGATAAGGGATTGAGAAGGAAAATCATAGCAATGTTCCATGAAGTCTCGGTAATTGGACATTCAAGGGTACTAGGCATATTCAAAAAGCTTTAAGGAATCTTCCACTGGAAAGGGTTACAAAGGGATGAGAGAAATTAGATCAGGCAGTGCCAAGTTTTCCAGGAAAACGAGCATGAAACATCCAAGGTGACTGGCCTTTTGCAATCTTTACCCATAACCCAGTAAAGCTGGTCAAACATCAACATAGATTTTATAAAGGAACTCCCAAATTCTAATGGATACTCAGTGATTATGGTGGTGGTGGACCATTATAATAAATATGCACATTTCATGCCTCCTAAAAATTCCTCCTCAGTCGAATCAATGGTTCAGTAGTTTATGTCTAATATGTTTAAGCTACACATAATGCCAATGACTATTACAAGTGATTGGGATCTCATCTTTACTAACAGCTTCTGGAAAGAGTTTTATAGGCAATAAGGAGTTAGCCTTCATCGATCAACTTTCTACCACCCACAGACCAACAACCAGGTAGAGTTACTAATCAAAATGCTAGAAACATACCTCAGGCACATAATGGGCAGCCTTCCATCCCAGTGGAGTAGGTGGTTAGCATTAGCTGAATATTGGTACAACACCAGCCATGATTCAGCTATCAACACTCCTCTCTTCAAAGCTTTGTATAGATACAACCCACATATGCACATTCCCTATTTTATTGTAGATTCAAAGGTAGTGGCAGTGGATCAAGTGTTAAAGGATTGTGAAGTTGTTCCCGAGGTACTTCAATTCTAGTTGAATAGGGCTCAAAGGAGGATACAACAATAAACTAATAAGGGAAGAGTTGGCAGGGAATTTGCTATAGGGGACTATGTGTTTGTTAAACTATAGTCATATAGGCAGTCTTCTATAGTCAAAAGGACTAACTAGAAGTTAGCATCACTATTTTTTAGGCCTTTTAAGGTCATTAATAGAGCTGGGACAATACCTTACAAGATAGATATTCCATCAGGGAGTTTTATTCATGATGTGTTCCATACTTACCAGCTTAAGAAACAAGTTCTAGCAAACAAGACGTTCTCTGCTACTTTGCTAAATGATGTTTGTGTTTTTGAACAGTATCCTATGGCCATTTTAAATCATCGAATGGTCAAAAGATGCCCTAAGCCTACTACACAACCTATTACAGTGGACAAGAGAGGTTTCCAAGCTAACGTAGGAATTCTTGTTTGACATGCAATAGAAATTTCTAACTTTAAACCTTCTGGACAATGTTCTTTAAGTGGTTGGAATTGTTACAAGTAGAAAGAAATAACTTAAGAAAAAAGAAAGGATGGAGATGTCGTTTATTCAGTCTAATTAACAATTGAACTCAACCAATACTATAGTGACGCGTAGACTAATGAAAAATGTATTGATAGGTTGGTACAAATACATAATATATGTTGTTGGAATTTTGTTTTACAGAATATACGAAATATTATAGATTTGTAACGTCCTTTTAAAGATAGTATTCTTCTTCTTCTCTCTCTTTATTAGTATTCTCTATTGTCTTATTTTTTACTGGTATCAAAAGAAGCACAATCTTAGAACCCGCTCTCTCTCTAGTGACAGAAGTGAAGCCATTGATTTGCTAAGGAGCAAAGATCATTATGTGAAGACTTCGATTTTGGGAGACGAGTAAAGAACAACACGTAAAGGGAAGCATTGAAGAGGAGCCGTATATAAGAAAAAACTTCAATGTATTTTCTATGCAAAGTTAAGATAATTTGTGATTTTATTTATAAATAATTGATTTTTTTATTTTTTATTTTGGATTTATATATTCACGTATTCTACTTTGTTTGAAAAGAATGTGCTTAAGTTGATTCCATTTTGGTTACTTTATAATATGTAATTTGTTTATTTAATATGAATATTAATAGACTAATTACAAGAGATAAGAGTAAGAAGTTTAAAGAGACTTTTAATAGATTGATTTGAGACATATATACAAATTAAATTTCAAAAATGAAGTCAAAATCATTTTTAAGAAGTTTAATGGACCTAAAGGAAGATCAACCATAAGCTAATATGATTCAAGTTAATGTTAGAGAAGTTTTAATGTCTAAGCCTTTTATATTAGCGTTAATTATGTGGATCACTACCCTTTTATTATTTTAGAATTTATTTTATTGTAATTAGGTTATATTTTACTTAATTATAAAGAATAAAATATGTTTTTATAAATTTTTAAAGTTTTTTTTATAGTTTTCTATTCATTTTAATTCTTATTATGGGAGATCATAATCTAATTAGAAAAGTCCTAAAGATAATACTTTTTATGGAATTAAGAAATAAAAAATTTTGATTTGTATAATTTTGAGACCTGTAAATATTTTCTATCTTCTTCTTCTTAAAACTTTTGAAATTGTTAAAGAATTCTTTCTTTGTATCATTTAAAGAAATTTATGAACTTAGTTCTTGATTCATTATAATCAATAGATCAATTCTCTTATAAACCTAATTTAGCTTTCTTGATAAGATTCAATTTTGTTCATAGATTCTTTAGGTTTAATTCCTAGGTAATGATGTGAATATAACAAGTAAAGCAAAGGATCCATTATATTTTCCTAATGATCAAAATGCAAGAGCTAAAAATAAGAAGTTTAAATAGGCTTTGAATATGTTGATTTAAGAAATAGAGATAGATCAAGCTTCAAAGATCACGTTAAAATCTCTTTCAGGAAGTTTAGTGGACCTAAAAGAAGACCAGTCACAAATTAACAAGATCCAAGCTAATGTTAAAGAAATTTTGGATGCCTTATTTTATGGATTACTACTCATTTAATGTTCCAAATTTTATTATATTGTAATTGGATTGTATGTTACTTAATCATAAACCCCAAATATGTTTAATAAGTTTTGTAATTTTTTGATAGTTTTCTATTCAATTTAAGACTTGTTAAGGGAAATTCTAATCTGATTAAGAAAAGTCCTAAAGAGAATACTTATGAGATTAAGATTTTGAATTTAAATTAAAAAAAACCTTGTTACACTTATGATAATGGTTATTCATGTTCTTTATGTAATCCCTATATAAAAGGCATGTTTTAAATAATAAGATAGTTTGAGTTGCATAATTTTAAGAGTTGAGAGTGCTTTCTATTTTTTTCTTTTAAAAACTTTTGAATTTATCAAAGAATTATTTTTTTAGCATTCAAAACATTTTATAAGCTTAATTCTTGATTCTTTATATTCAATAAATCGATTCTTTTATAAATATGATTTAGCTTTTATGGTGAGATTCAATCTTATTCGTGGGTTCTTTAGGTTTAATTCACATCAATTGGTATTAAAGACAGGCTCCAAATCAGGTTTAGTTATCCTTTTTTTTATGTTATCGATTTCTATTCTATTAGATCTTCTAAGTTTTATTATCCTCATGTCTATTTATTCTTCTTCTTGAACCCTTCTTCTTGCTTATAGAAATTCAATCAAAACCAGGTTCTATCATCTTCTTGTTTAGAGTCTATTTTATCTCTTCTCCTTATGTTAAGTTTTCTTCTTTGTTAAATTATTTATTCCATGCTTTCAAAGCCAATTTGATTTTTAAAAAATTTTTTGCTTGTATTTGATCATTTTGGTGTGGGTTTTTTATATTATTTTCCAATTCCAGTCCATACATTCAGATTGGTGAAATATTATTATTCTTTAAATTCAATATTTATTTTAAGTTTGATTAATTACTTTTCTGCCTTTTATTAAAAAAACCCAAAGAAATGAAAAAAAAGGACAAGAAGAATACAAAATAAAACATATCAAAACGAAAAGAAAAGAAAGTTATGTAGATACATCAAAAGATCAATCCAAATCTTTTTATTTAAGTGTGTGGTTAATTTGAGTTATTCTTGTGGCTGAACTAATCAAAATCTCATTTGCTACAAATCTATTTCAATTGAATCATTGCCAGTCTTCTCTATTTTATTAAATGTCGTTGCTTCTTACTTAAATCATGACTTATTCCTTTCTTTGACCATTAATTCTATTAGTTTTAGAAATTTACAAGGTTGAAAACTTTGATTGAGTTTGTTTAGTTCTTTAAAGAACTTGATAAGGAAGTAAAGATTAGTAAAAGGAAATAATGTGTAAGATTAATAATGAGAAAAGCCAAATAAAGAGTGAAACATAAGTTCTTTAACATCTTTTGAAAATAACATGGAAGAGACTATGCGAGAAGCTTTCTTTGCTAACTTCTTTCTACATATTTTATATATATCTTCTAAAGGTGGTTCAATACTAAAGGAGGAAAAAGAAAACGCATTCTTTATACAGACTATACAAGAAAAATTTGACAAAATGAATATGTTGGATAATAATGTGAAAGATATGTTGGAAAGGAAATCACATCAAATTGCTGGATTGCAAAGGGAACAACATACTAAAGTCCTTAATGAGATAAGGCATACTAAACACAATCCAACACTCTCATAATGGAAATTGATGATAAGAATGATGTGTTAAGTATTGGTGAAGCTGCATTTGAAGTTAAAGGGGCTAGGTTTAGACCTAGGAGAGAAGTTAGATGTGAATGAGAGCTTAGAGGTCGAGATGGTGTGGATTGGAATCAAAATAGCATAAAGATGAAAAAAAATCCTTAAAAAATGATCTAAAAGTTTATTGATAGTGGGAGGAAAAGAAGGAATCCATCTTTGATTACCATAATTATGCTAAGAAGAAGAAAGTAAAGTTGGTTGTTGTTGGGTTTATTAATTATGCCACTATTCAATAGGATCAATTGGTGATTAATAGGAGAAGGAGTCATATGTAACTTCTAGAAACTAGGAATATATTGAAAGCCCTTATAAGGAGAAGGTTTGCATCTAGTCATTATTATAGATATTTGTATTATAAATTGCAAACTCTTTCTTAAGGTTTAAAAAGTGGAGGAATACTATAAAGAGATGGAGATAGTCATGATTCATGCCAATGTGTAGGAAGATAAAAAAAACAACTATGAAAAGGTTTTTGAATGGTATAAATCAATATATAGCTAATATGGTAGAGATCCATCACTATATGGATATAAAAGAGATGATATATATAGTATAAAAGTGGAAAGAAAATTAAAACTCAAAGGAGTATTAAGGAACCCAACTGGTACTAGTAATTCTTAGGGGACTAACTAGAAAAAGGAATATAGGAGTTCCTTTAAGGTAATGGTTGAACCATTTAAAATTAAAGAAGATGTCTTTAATAAAGGAAAAGGTAAAATTAATTCTCAACGATTTTAAAATAGAGATATTGAATATTTTTATTATTTAAGAAAAGGTCATATTGCATCTCAAAGCCCAAATAAGAGGGTTATAGTCTTGAGGGATGATGTAGAGGTGGAAAGTGAGATTGATTTAAACGAAATGGAGTCTATAACACGACTTAATGATTCTAGTTATGATGGAGTTGAGGATGATGTTGAAGTTGATGTACTTGTTACTAGAAGAGCATTAAGTATTCAAATTAAGTAAGATGATGTAGAGTAATAAAGAATATATATTCCATATTAAATGCCACATTTATAAGTAAAGTATGTAGTATGATTATTGACAGGGGAAATTATACTAATGTAACTAGCACAACTCTTGTAAAAAAGTTGAATTTAACTATTGTGAAATTCCAAAATTAAACATTCTTTGGTGACTTGATGAATGTGATGAGATTAAAGTGAATAAAAAGGTGTTGGTTTCTTTTTCAATTAGGAGATATATAGATGGGTTGTTATGTGATATAGTACCTATACAAACTAATCACATTCTCTTAAGGACACTACGATAATATGATAGGAAAATCTTACATGATGGTTTCAATAATAAATTAAGTTTATGAAAGATAACTTGTCAATTACTCTTATACCTTTTAACACCTAAACAGGTCCATGAGGATCAACTAAAATTGAAAAGAGAGAATGGAAAAAAAAAAAAGAGTGAGATAGAGAAAAAAGAGAGTGAAAGTACAAAGTGAGAGAGAAGAAAAGAGTTTGGTAAGATTTCAAAAGAAGAAGAGTTGGTGATGAGAAAAACAAAGAAGTAAGAAAGTTGTTATGCAAAGGTCAGTGATGTCAATAGTGCTTTTCATATTAATCAACCTATGATTATAATTTTATACAAAGATGTTTATTTAAGGTTTATTTAAGTATCGATGAACTTAAAATATCTACTATTATTCTTTCTTTATTATAAGAATATGAAGATATACTAACTGATGATGTTCATAGTGGGTAATCTTTTAAAGGGGTTGAACATTAAATTAATTTTGTACCAAGGGCCATAATTTCTTGAGTTTTCGTATTACATCATTATCTGTGGTACTTAAAAAAATAATACAGGCAAACGATTTCTTATTCTTTCAAATCTTATTTACGTCATGATCTCTTTTATGTTGTATCATATCATCTTCCTCAAGAATATCCATAGTCATATTTAATGGTTTTAGAGTTTTTTTCTTCTTAAATGCATATTGGGATTTTATCTTCCATGTCTTATGATTGTCACCATTCAATTTCTCACCCTCGTTGATTAAATGACAGTATTCTTCAATACAATAACCATATTTAAAACACTAAGTTTTTAAAGTAAAAGAGAAATATTATAATTGCACGTTATTGTCATATGATTTATACATCGAATGAATAATTTGAATTCAAGTACTTAAAAAATTGAAAGATAATATACGTGGTCAATCATCACTTATACATTAATTAACTAGCAATTACCAAATCACATGTAATTCTAATAATAAGAACTTATTTTTAATTTTTATTCAACTAAACAAATTAGTTTATTTTTATTAGGAAATTTATTTCTAATTTTTATTATAAAGAGAAAATTATTTCTAATTTTATTCAACTAAAAAATTAGTTTAATTTAATTAAAAATTTAATTTGTAATTTTTATACTAATTAGATACTTTTCTAATTTTTATTCAACTAAAAAAATTAATTTTTTAATTAAAAATTTATTTCTAATTTTAATTCAATTAAGTGAATTAGTTTATTTTTATTAGAAAATGAAATTCTAATTTTGTTGTAATTATAAATTTATTTCTAATTTTATTCAATTAAATAAATTAGTTTACTTTAATATGCTCAAAATTTGTAGCCTGACTTTGCTACTCAAATCTCTAAACAGGATAAGAAATTTTTGCTCCAACCTGTCACTGAATAGGACATAAAGGCAACCTTGTTTGCTTTTAAGCCTAGTAATGTCATTAGACCTAACGCTTTCAATGGTTTTTTCTTTCAAGAGAGTTGGTAGCATAATAAAGACATGGTGCAGGATGTAGTCATACAGTTCTTTCAAAATGGAAAGAAGCTAAAGCAACAAAACATGACCTATATCACCCTTATTCTTAAAGTTACAGCTCCTATTCCTTAAAAGAATATAGGCCAATCTCTTGATATAATACAGTTCATAAAATTATCTCTAAGTTGATAGCTGATAAGTTTAAAAATTATTAACTCTCACATTGATTTGACACAAGGTACTTACATTAAAAGTAGAGTAATTGGTGATAATAATATACTTGCAAAAGAATTTTTTTCAAGAACTACACTAGAAAAAATTCTACAAAGAAAAGATTGTGGCATCAAGGTCGATTTTCAAAAGGCTTATGATTATATTGAATGGTCTCTTATCCTAAATGTTTTGAGGGTGCTTGGTTTTCCTGATGTGTTTCTAGGCTGATTTGAGCAATGCTTATCAATTGTCTCATATCAAGTCCTTGTTAATGAGCAGTTTTTTTGACTTGATTCGAAGTATAAGGGGCATTAGGCAAGGGGATGCCCTCCCTCTATACCTCTTCACAATTGGAATGGAATTCTATATGTAAAAGATTGCAAATTAATACCTTATCCTTTGTTGATGATCTAACTATTTTTTCCAAGATGATCCTTCATCTATGAGTTGTCTCAAGTTTGCATTAAGTACATTCACATTGTTGCCAGGTTTGGTAATTAATAGAGACGAGAGTCAGATGTTTGCAACTCAAAGTGCCAGCTTTATTGCTCCCTGGCTATCCTCTATTACCAGTATCAGGATATGGTATCTGTTTTTTACTTATTTAGGTATTCCCTTCTCTTCTAAAAGGCCAGCAAGATTAGACTTCCACCTTTTGCTAGAGAAAATTAAAAAAAAAAGCTCTCAAATGAAGCAATAAACTATTATTAATGATCGGTCATGTTCAATTGCTCAAGTCTGTTGTTAACAATTTACATATGTATTGGTCTTTACATATTTTTTTTTCCTGTGAACATCATTAAGTCCATTAAGCAACAGATGAAGTGATTCCTATGGTCTGGTGATACTACAAAATGCCTTATGGCCAAACTTAAGTAGAGTGACCTTTGCTGTCTCAAAGAGGAAGGAGGCTTAGGAATCCTCTCTATTTAAATTACCAACAAAACACTTATGGCAAAATAGATATGGAGGATACTTTCTATCAAAGAAGCTCTTTGGATTCAGTGGATTCATGCTCATTACCTCAATAACAGGTGCTTCTAGAATATTGAACCAAAATATGACTCCTCGTAGACATTATGCAATCTGTTCAAACTAAGGGGATGTTTAGTTGGATTGTGGATTGTGAATTGTGATTTTTTTATTGTGGTTGTTATGTTTTCTATTGATTATTGTGTTTTTTTTATCGATTTCTATACTGTATTAGTGTGTTTTCTTTATCAATTTTTATGTTTAGAAAAACAAAAAACTAAAACCTAAAACAAAAACTGAGGGACCATTTGATAAAGCTTTTGGTTATGGTTTTTGGTTGTGGATGTTATATTTTTATATTGGATTTTGTGTATTTTTATAGATTTTTGTGTTGTCTGTCTTAATTTCTGTGCTGTATTAGAGTGTTTTTTTTCAATTTCTGTGATGTTCTTTATTGATTTTTGTGTTTATAAAATCTGAAAACCAAATCCTAATACCGAAGCCGAACCAAACGGGCTCTAAGATTCTATATCCGACAATGTGTGAAACTCATAACTATTGATGGAGGCTCTAGCTTCTTCTAGTATGACAATTGGCTCAATTTTAGGCCATTAAGTGACATCCCTTAACTCTCTTTTATGAAGCCTCTGATTTAACTAAATGCCAAGCTCCACGAGGTTATGAACAGGTACAAACTAGCTATACAATAGCTCCCTAATTCTCATAAAGAAACATTGCTCAACTTCAGTCTATCTACCAATGGTAATGATCGGTTTGTCCATTCCTCAGGGGCTTTCTCTAATCAATCATGTAAGGATTTCCTAAGAACACATTGACCAAGAATCCTCTCTTATAAAATTGTATGGTTTGAGTAGTTTCTTCTAAAGACTTCCATCACACTCTGGCTGACTCTTTATAGCATGTTCAATATTGTCGATAAAGTAAACAGATTTCTCAGAGTTTCTGCCATCTATTCATTATCTAGTGACCACTTGGAGACCTGCAATCACTTGTTTTTTAAGTGTAGCTACTCGCTACATATCTAGTCTAAAGTACAAAGATGTTGCTGCATTACCTCTCCTTCTTTGAGCCTGCATAATGTTGCAAAAAAGATGTTGTAGTAAAGCTGTTTAAACACTGTTGATTTGTTAATTTTCAAAATGGCATTTGGTAACATTATGTATGTCCTTTGGAAGCAAGGGAATATGAGAATCTTTCAAAATATAAAAACTCTAGCAGAGGGCTTGTTGTGCCAGGTGATCAACATTATAGGGTTACATATTTTGGCTCACTAGGTTCACCTTTCTTGTAGTGATATGCTAAAGACTAGATGGAGGCTCTTTACTTGATCTTTAAAGTACCGCTTCTCTATACGACTTCTCACTATTCCAGTGTAATGAACAAACTGGTTTGGTAGCTCCTAACCTTGTGCCCTGGTTCTTTAGCTCTCTTCTGTAGATTTTGCTATGTTGTTGCACCTGTCTGGATCCTGTAGCATGCTGATCAGTTTTTCCAAAACAATATCTGTCATCTTTGTTGTTTCTTTGAGCTATGCTGATAAGCTCCATGTCTCCTCTTACATGTGGTTTTGAGTTGCTGTGATTTGAGCTCTTTGCAACTCTGGTCTTTCTTCTTGTATTTTTTTTGTCTTGTTTGATACTTGAGGTGGATGTAACTTCTATGAGTTAATTCAATTTTGCTAAAAAAATCATCTCTAACTTTATTTTAATTCGAAACTTACTTTTAATTTTGTTCAATTAAATAAATTAGATTATATTAATTATAAAATTTATTTATAATTTCTTATTCAATTAAATAAAATAGTTTATTTTAATTATATTTTTTCAAAATTTATTTTAATTAAAAATTGATTTTTAATTTTTAATTTAATTAAAATTACTTTATTTTAACTAAATTTTTTTAATTTTAATTTAATTAGAAAACTTATTTCTAAATTTATTTAATTTATCACAATTATAAAATTATATTTAATTTTTATTTTAATTAAAAATTTTCAAATATTTGATTAACTAAATAAATAGTTAATTTTTATTAAAAAATCTATTTTTAATTTTATTAGTGATCTCTTTTTATTTATTTTTATTTAAAAAATAAAAATAAAAGTGTAGGGGAACTTCTGACACATGCAACACGTCAGGATTCTGCACGGATCTGTCTTAATCAAATTTCACTTGATGAGTACGCACGCACCTCGTCCTCTCCCCCACGTTGCCATGCATTACTATTTTAAAATTTTTTTCTCTCTCTTCTTTAGCCGTTCTCCACCAGTTATCCTTTACTCTTCTCTGCCACTTTTTCATTCATCCCTCGTCAGAGACAAGAACGATGGCAAATTTGTGTTTTTCTATCTTTCTCTCTGTTGGCAATCCAAACTTTCTATTTTTCCTTCTATTGCCAAAAATATAAAGTAGAAAATATAGGAAGAAAAATGGTGACAAACACAAAAAAAAAGAAACAAAAGAAAAAGGAAACGCAGAAGGTAGAGAAAGTGTAACAACTTTTTTTTTCTTTTCTGAAATTGGGACCCAATAGGGAATTAATCCCTTACTTTCTCCAGGAATGTCTATGCCCATCTCCCTCTCTTCTCTTTTCGTCAGAAACCCATCTTAATGGCCATTCTAACATGTCTTAATTTACCTATTTTAGTTTCTGTCATTTTCGGTTTTCTTCCTTATACTTTTAGCTTCATTTCTTCTTTTGCTGGAGATCTCCACCCTTTAGGTAATAAACGAATTTGATTTTCAATTCGTTATTGTTGATAAATTCGTGTCTTTTCTCTGTCAATACATGTTTGATGTTTATTTCTCCATTTGTTTAGTAAGTTGTGTTTTTTTTCTGTTTGATGGTTTAATTTCGTTGAGGGGAGGAAATAGAAAGAGATGGTGATGGTAGAACCAAAATAATGGTAAGAATAGAAGAGAGAGAGAGAGAGAGAGCTTCATAAGTATGTAAATGGTGGAGAGAGGTGAACGGGTTTTGGAGAGAAGAAAGAAGAAAAGAGAGGGAGAGAAGACTAGGTGAAGAAAAAGAAAGAAACTAGAAGGAATGAGGAAGCAAGAGCTCACCGGCGGTGGGGAGCCTCACCAGAGAAGAAGAGCAAAGCAAGAGAGTCTCACCGGAGAAAAAGATGCAGGGAAGAAGAGTTGGAAGCTTTAGGGTTTTCTGGATTTTTCCAGAAATGGGTAAAGGGCTCTTGGGTTAGAACTTAGTTTCGGACTTGAATCTTAAGTGAGACTGGGTTTTAGTTTTGGGCTCTTAGAAGTTTAATTAATAAATGGGCTTAAGATGAATTTTGGGTTGTTAAAAGGTTTCAGGCTTATAAGGCTTATTTAACTTCTTTTGGGCTTAAGATAGCATATGGCCTTCTGGGTTAGTGTTAATATTAAGATGGATTTTGATTTGGGCCTTGGAGTGGATTTTAGACCTTTAAAAGATATTCTGAATTTGAATGGATGGGCTTAAATGCTAGTAGGACTTTCTTTTTAGACTCTAGACTATTGGACTTAAAAAATTTAAACTTTGGATTTGATGCATCAATTGGGTTGTGTGGATCTTGAAAAGTTTAGTTGAAAGTTTGATTTGGGCTTTGGAGATTTAATTAACATCTTGGGTTTTTGGATTCATAATTAAGTTTGGACCTTTATTTGAGTTATTTTTAACTTAATGATCTTTAATTTTCTTATTTTAGGTCCTATTGAGAAATAGTGAAGTTTGGAGCCAAGCCAAGGAAATTTGGGCTTTGGATTTAAGTAAGGATTTTTCTAATCTACCCTTACAATATTTAATTAATTCAAAATATTATAAATTGAATATATTGATTTCCTTATTTGTATGATTAATTTTT
>JAOXYD010023999.1:0-14456 GCA_028565735.1 Pinacopodium congolense | reverse complement strand
CTTCAAGTTTTAACTAAGGTAACATAATACTTTCAAACTATAGCAACAATATTGAATGAATATAGCAACAATTTTGAGTCTTTATAAAGCAATGAATTGAATTTTTAAGCAATAATATCTAACAATGAAAAAACCACTTTATCCTTTTATTAGTAATAACATATTAATATAAAAGTACCATTTGTACTATTATAGATGTAAGGCAATAAAATTTTTAATTAGGCAACAAAATGAGTAATGTTGCTTCAAGTTTTAACTAAGGTAACATAATACTTTCAAACTATAGCAACAATATTGAATGAATATAGCAACAATTTTGATTCTTTATAAAGCAATGAATTGAATTTTTTAAGCAATAATATCTAACAATGAAAACACCACTTTATCCTTTTATCAGTAATAACATATTAATATAAAAGTAAATCCCTACCATTGAATCGGTAACAATCATATATACATTAGTGATTATCGAAACAACATATAGGATTAAAAGTAGTCATACATATATTAATGTATACCATATCCAAAATACAATAGCCAAATATGGACTTGTAGAATTCAACATTTGTTTAAAATATAATAATATGGACTTATGAACATCTTTCTAGTGAATTAGCTTTAAAGCTGGATGAACTTTGAGGTCTCCCATCAAAATCTTTTTTTCCATCATTCAATTCTTTTAAATCTACTTTAATATATGGAGGAATGATATCTACAGGATGGGGAAACATTGCAGTTCTACTAATGGTATGCAAATAATTTTGTAACATACATGTATAAGAAGGCCTTATCTTATGCATTCACCAAAGTTAGATAGACCCATATGTATATCAGAAAGAGTGATCAATTATGCAAAATAAGCCAAAGCAATGATATAGAGTAGAGTGAAAATTTTTAAACACTGTTATGAAGGAAAATACGTTACTGTTGGAATTAGATGTCATTTTTTTCGAACTCTTTAAATAAATCTAAAAGGCTAATGCATTATACATATTCATATAATCTCCTAAATATATTTGTATAAAGGCTTAAGGTTGGTATCACTGACATGTAAATGCAAAGACAAGATATTAAAAACCATAAGTTGTTTGATGCATTTACATTCAGCTACCTACCATCATCTAACTAAAACATGCCACTGAAGTAAGAGAATACAAACACCCAATCACCATTCATAAAGGTCTATTCAACAAAAACCAAAGTAGCTTCTCATAAGAATGATATTAAGAATAATAAAAAAACAACTTGAGCTACTTTGGAATATAGACTAACATCAAAGTTTAATAGGTAGATAAAAGAAAATAGGAAGGATTGTATTAAAACCTTCAAGCTTAAATGATGATAGTTTAAAGTACCAATCTTTCTTAAGATATGAAGATATATTTTCACCTTTAACTATAAGATGAGCATTTACCTTTAACAAAGCATGCTCAATTGCCTTTATAAAGGTCACATTGATTAGGGCATATGACTCTGTATGCGGATGAAGTTAAATAATAAAAGGGTAAAAAAATATAAATAAATTTGTAATATCTTTAGATAATAAAAAAAATTTCAATCAATAGCCCTAAATTGAAAAAAATGAGAATAAAATAAAACAAGTACCAATCTAGGTAAAATCTAAACATTTTTAGTCAAGTTTTTTGACCCAAACTTGAGCCTGGGCTTAAGATTTGAGGTAGTAAGAAGCAGTTACCATGCTTGTCAAACAAGTTTTGATCTTATTTATCTACACTAAAAGCATCTTCTTGTTACCATCATGTTACCCATATTCTTATTTAAACACAATACTAGGGATGTAACCCAATTTTTTTTTATCTTTAACAGAGACACTACTCTTGCTGGGTACCTGAGGGACAACGAAAATTAAAAACCCCATAAAAATTTAAGCAAGTCAAATATGTGGGGTTTTCTCTCCAATTAATCAATGAAGAAAATAACTAATATTCCATTCTAGAGACCCATAGATAGGTAGCATGTCAAATATAAGAACAAAAGGAAGGAAATCCCTGTTGATGCATCAATAGGTAATGTGTGGATGAAAACAATCCATCAATGAAAATAACCTATGGACAAAAATAAATAAACAATGAAGCACCATATGGATGAAAACAATTATTGCATACAATAACAGACGGAAACAAATCATGGAAATAATGCAGAATGTGAAATTTACAAATGGAGTGGATGAACTCTGGCAAGGTGAAGAGTGGATGATGACTAATGAGACAAAGATTGGAAGACAAAGATTAAAGGATGTTGTTTACATCTATGGAATACACTTAATTTAGGTCGAATGGAGGGTTAGCTAGATAATGTTATACATTATTGAATTCGTATAACAAGTGAATTGTAGAAATAACCACATTAAGAATTGGTCACAGTGGTTAATGGAGAAATTTACTTTTGTAGTCAAGGGTTCAATCCTCTACTTACCCTATTCTTTTCACATTACATAGTAATTCTTTTGGACATTTGATCTAATTATATGTTAAAGTACATAAGTAGGAGAAGATTTTTAACATATTTTGTTTCTCTTATTTTCAAAATTAATTCTAATCATTATTTTTTTATTTTAATTTTAAAGGCTAAAATATTTTTACCCTTCTAAGTAAGAAAACACCATAAAATTTTTAAATATTTGAAAATATCCAATTTTTCTTGTTGAAAATTTCCTAAAATTAAATTTACAAAAATAAACAAAGTGCAAAAGTAATTAAAAGAGAATGATACTCCTAGTATCATCTAGATGTTGAAGGTAAGGCAATCATATATATATATATATATAAGTACACAATATAAAATAGTAATACTTTGATTCTTGTTTAAAGTTGTTTTAATTAGTAATGGTTTTAGTTATTGCATGTATAATATTTTTATGTGACCATTTTTTATTTCATTTCCTTTTTTAATGTATGGAAAAAAGTATTATTATTGTTACTTCTTAATATTATTAAAGGTAATATTTTAAATACCGTTGCATTATACTAGTTTTTAGCAACATTTTTTAAAATCATTGTAAGTATATTATTTTCTGAAGCTCTTTTTACTGTCGTGTATAAGCATAAGTCTAAACATAAATGCATTATGCATTATTTGAGCCTATACACACTATGACAAGACCAAGATAAGATTTACAAATAAAAATTACAAAGTATAACATATTTGATTTTACTATCTTGGTCCTTAATCCTTCATTCAACATCTTTATCCTTATATATCATTACTTTTGCTTCAATACTCTAAATTTGGTTCCAAATTGTTCTTTTCACACATTTTATTTAATCATATCTTCTAATACAACAAAAATTTAACTATTAGTAGTAAAGGTGTTCTATCACCATCAAAACTTAAGTAGAACCTCTTTTGGTTCAACATTTCAATATCATTATTAAGTATTACTATTCATTATAAAGTAAGTTTTGAAAGGATTGTTCTTCGCCTATTTATGGAAGATATTGAAGTTTTCTCTTTAATCAATTAAGAAGATTTTTTAGGGTTACTCTTCACTCATTTGAAGAATATTATAAAGTTTTCCTTTTCATTTGAAAGAAAATGTTTTATAGTGAAATTTCCAAGTGGGAACATAAAGAGTAGAGGTAGGAAAAGAGTTAGTTAGAAAACCACTGTAAAAATCAATTTGCAAGGTCTGTTCCTCTCACTTCTTTAATTACTTATTATTATGATTATTCATAATTTTTTTAAATTTGAATAAATTTTTTTTATATTGGCATCATCATCATCATTCTTAGTTGAGTTGTGGTTAGGGATTTATTTTATCACAAAAATTAGTTTAGGTTTTAAGTTTAAAATTTTTTAAACACAATTCACCATGTTTTAAGATGCCAATATGGCTAAAAATTGGCTTAGAGTTAGTCTCACTTTGTGCTTAAATATTTCTAACAATATTAGTGAAAAAGATCAAATATGGCACACTTAAATGCATTGGCATGTTCATCTAGTCAAGAGGGCAAATTTGAGTAATGATTTTTTTTTTTATAGAAATGATTTTTTCTATTATAAAATTAGGGTGAAATTTTTCCTTATAATTAAAAGTATAGATCTTTAGAAAATAGCTTCTAATAGCCCTTTAATTCATACTAAAATAGTGTATAGGAAAAAAGATCTTTAGGTGAAAGAGGAACAGAATGCTAGTGATAAGAAACTTGCATCTTTAAATAGTAAAGTCACACATTTTATTTTGTTAATTAGTTAAAAATGTTTTTAAAATAAATTTTCTATATGTAAATTAGTTAATGAGATTTTATGTGGATTGTAAGTTATTATAAAGGTGCTAATCAAGCAAAACAAATGGAAAGTAAGAATTCAAAAGAGGAGGTAGCTCTCATATGCTTAATTGATAATGATGATAAAGTATCTTTTCACGTAAATTATCATAATGACGATGATGATGATTGTGATGATGAATTTTGATAAGAGCAATTTATATAGGTTTTGTGATGATCAATTTTGATAAGAGTAATTTATATAGGTTTTTATATCATGTTTTGAGATGAATTAACCTTTATTGATAAATGAATTTACCTATGTTAAGAGTTATTTTGGTCACTTTTCAAGTTCGTTCCTATTTGAGGAATCAAGTTCCATAAAGAGATGATTTTTTTTCAAAAAATTAACTAAAATAAACAACGAAGCCATAAAAGGTTAAATTAAGGTATAAGAATGACAATCTTAGATGGTGTTAGATGATGAGACTAATTAATTAGCTAGTTTTCGATATTTCTTAGGAGGTTTTCTCTTAACCTTCATCATAGATATTGAGTTTGAGTTTTATTGTTTATAGAGTAGATTCGAGATAATTGGAAGAGCATAAACTTCAATTGGAATATAGAATATTCAATTGTGTTCCTAACTCTTTATTTCTTTTGTCTCCTTAAATCTTTATTTTTTTCTCCCACTTTGTGCTTGCTATCCCCCCCCCCCCCCAAATTTAGTATTAGAGACAAATTTATCCCTAATGAGGGTAAAGATTAAATATAGAAGGATGCTAATTAAGATATCTAGTTTCTCTAGCCTATTGTGGGTGAGTGGTCTTAGGTATAAGTCTTAGGAGGCCGTAGGTTTATTGGTTTAGCTTATTTCTAATCATGGAGACAAAATATATTGAGAAATGGATTTCTTTACAAAATACAATTTTGTATGTAGTACCTTTAGTTATAGGCTACAATGGAAGGATCATCAATAACAAGGAGATAATTTTAAAGAACATCAAGAAATTGATTTGCAATTAGGAGACTCCTAAAATTTAGAAAGATTAGGTTTACTAATAATCAAAGTTTTCAAAAGTTAGATTATAAAATAAAAAGCCAACTTCATCTACCCCTTTAAGTCCAAAAACCTAAATCTAAAAGGTAAAGCAATTATATGATGGTAAAATAAAATTGTCATTTGATAAGAAATCCACAAGCTAAAGGTTAGATGATAGAGCCTCAACCTTGACCATAAATATAGGCAAAGTCTCTAGAAACCCTTCTATCATTGATATCATAAAAAGGTATTCAACTTCTGATATTCCAATTACTAACTTCTAAAGAGTAAATTATAGAAAAAACATTCCACAAATTGTGTAAAGGCCTTAACAGGGTAAAAATGATCAAAGTTATCTAGCATCCCCAAATTATTCCTTGGTTATTGATAATGCGGATAATGAGTTATTTGTCATAGAAAGAGAATTTGTGATTAATAAAGAATATTTGCATAAACACTTGTACTTTTAAAAACATAAATATAAAAGAACATAGTTTTTTGTACACTTCCTAGAGAAAAAGATAGAAATTAAGGAAAAGTCTTAATGCCTAAAGTAAGGTTAAAAAAAGTGGAAAACCACTATAAAGAAAAGTGTAAAGTCTAAAAATCTGGCATTCTGTGAGATAATGTCCCACTTAAACAAACTGTTGTTATAACCTTACCATTGAATGTTAAAGTGAAAAGTGAAAATGTCATTCTAAAAGACATAAAGAATATTAGACGTTAGAAGATTGATAGCTATACAGAAAAGACTTTAGATAATTTCATAACACTAATTAAAGATGAGACAAGATAAAGTGAAAAGGAGAAAAACATTAATTTGTTACAATAATAGCTTGAAAACCAAAAAGAACATTTCTCTTAAGCCTAATAAATACTCTAGATAAAGCAAAAATTTTGCAAGTCATTTTAAGTAGTTTAAACAAAGGAATAAATTTGTCAAAATAAAAAAACAAAGACATTAAAGAAAAAGAGAAATAATATGATGAAATAATATAAATCCTCTTAAAGAGTATAGGATCTAAAGAAACTAGAGAAGAGGAAGAAACTTTTTGTACATATTAAACTAAATAATTTTGATAAAATATTTTATTAAAGTCACACTATAAATAGATGAAAATTTCTATTTAGATATTTAAAACCTTATTCGATGCAAGAGCATAGTTAAATTTTATTAAATAAGGAATAATTTTAATAAAGTTGTTGCAAAAAAAACTCAAGAATGATAAATAATTGCTAATAATTCAAAAGTAAAGATAAGTCATAAGACAAATGCTTGTATTTATGATAAATATTTTGTAATGAAGACTTCCTTTGTTATAGTTGAAGTTATACATAATGTAGTGATATTAGGAACAACTTTCATAAACCTTATAACTTCTTATATACTAAATTATGAACTCATTTCTGTAAAACCCCAAACTTTCCCTTCTACCTGTTTATAGACTTTATTTTGTGTAAATAGTATTTTTGAATGTACAGTGAACCCAATTAAATGGTATTCTCACTTTAATAGGGATTTTGAGGACCCTACCCCCCCAAAAAATGAAAATAACCAAAATAAGTATTAAAGTCAAATGAAATTAAATCAGATTGAAAATAAGTCAAATATGATGAATTTTGGGAATTTCATAAGTTTAGGACAAAAATGCCCTTTTTGGAAAATAATGGCTATGAATGATTTTAAACCCATTCAAAAAATTTTGAGGCACCTAATTACTAAGTATTGACCCTAATTAGAGTATTTCATGGTCAAGTTAAAAATAATACGGTTGTGGAATGTTTTCGGGATTTAATTCAATTAATTGTTCAATTAAATGCATTAAGGGCAAGTTGGTCTTTTTGTACGAATTAAAGGAAATTTGGTCCTTCTACATGATATTAGTGGATTTATGAGTCATTAGATATGACTAATGAGATGATGAAATGTGTTTCATGAGTCATTAGTGATGACAAATAGGAAGGTGACACATGTAATCCATTAAATGAGAATAAAAAGCAAAACTTAAGACATTTTGCTTCCTGCTTCCAACATAAACGTGAGAACCAAAAGGAAAGGAAGCAAAGAAGAGAGAACGAGGGGAAATTCATCCAAGGAGTAGAGGAAGAAGAGAGGCGCCATTTTTGGTGGATTTGGAGTAGAAATTGAAGAAATTCTAACCTAGAATTGGTGTTCACCAATTTCCTAAGAGATTGGAAGATAAATTGGTAAGTTTCCCTATCTTAAATTTATAGTTTTGGGGATTTTTAGTGGGATATTTATGTAAGGTAAATGATGAACTTTGATTTGCTATGGAGTAGATAATAATTTGGAAGCATTTAAGGGATTAATATGACAAGAGAAAGAATTATGTTAAGTGAATGTTTGTATTTAGTTCTTGGATCACTTTAACCAGACATCTTGTTTTGACTATAAATTGGGCTAAAGACCTTTGAATTGGGTGATTCTAATTGCATATGAAACCTAAGACATAGTACTAAAACTCTCTAGAAGAAACCTTGATCTAATTCTGGACGAATGATACTGAAATTTGAGATTTAAAATGGTAACCTAATACCAACATTGATAGGCCCCTTTCTTAATGATTAGATGACTTGCCAGGCACCCTACAAATACCCTCCAATTGACATCCAGTCTAACTAGAAAATTCTAATGGGGCTAAGCCTTTTCCATTTTCTTGAAAATATTTTAAAGTCAATATAAAGAAAAGAAAAAGGAATAGCGGTGGAAGATTATAAAAGAAACCTTCATTAAAAATTTCGGCAGCATAATAGTTGTTATTTAATAAAACCAAAAATTTTAAGTTCCTAAAAAGCAATTCAAAACACTTCTATCCACTTAACCAAAGCATCACTAATACTTTTAGACTTCAAGTCCATTAAGAAACAATCTCAAAGGATCAAACACATTCCTGTATTTAGTTAAAGAAAAGAACATTTATAAACAACCATATTCTCATAAACCAAGTTCAAGACATGTTTAAAAAGATGAACTATGTAGTAAAAGGTTTACAATTTATATTGACATAAAAGATGTTCAAATCATGTTCCTAATTATGCAATACATGTAAAGTAAATACACAAGAAAAATTGCCTATATAGCCACACGTGACGAAGGTAGCTACTCAAATGGTGGGGTCCCAGCTACTGAAGTCCTTGAGCATGTACTTGGGAGGTTAAAATTTAAAAAGAACAGAAAATAAAAGGTGAGCTAAATTAGCTCTGTGAGTGTTATGATTTCCATTCAAAATATTTATACAAGCATTAGCCTCCACAAAGAACAAAAGTAATTTCCTTTTCTTTTCAAGCAATAACCAATTTTCTGACCTAACAAATTCATATAATCAATGCATATACAAAACACAATCAAGTTTCTCTTTTCTTGTAAGGTAAATAAAGATGGAAATCCATAGTTTCATGAACTTTCTCTTTTAAATTTTTTTTTCCATTTGCATCGTTGTAATACTAATTCAAATCATGTTTAAATTTCATATCCATGACATTTCAAATCATACACAAATCTTATTCCAATGCCATTTCAAATTATATAAAAATCACATTTCAATGCTAATTGAAATCATATGCAAATCTCATTTCGATGCCAATTCAAATCAAATGAAATTGTGCTTTCAAATCTATAGAAACATTTATTTGTAACATTTCAACCACATAAAACTTATAGTAAACATGCTTTTCATGATAAAGTAGAAACCATTTGTCTTCCATGAAATTAGTTTAAAGATACACTCACAGATTTTTCGTCTATCATCAAGCACACTCACATGTTATGTGTCTCTTCTTGACCTACACAAGCGCATTTCACTTAGGCATTTATTTTCAAATTAGGAAATAAGGTGTTAAAATTACATATTCGGTTTAACCGAGTTCGAGATTTGTATTTAATAGTGTAACACATATGCTAATCGTATTTTCATTTACTACTGAAAGTTAATCCATTATGCTCTATTTCCAATTCTGTCTTTAAATTTAACTTAAAATCATATTTTCATCCATTATAATTTTCAATTTCTTTAAAACACTATTTCCCTCAATTTAATTCACCATATCATGATCATGCGTGATGAGTCACGGTTATGACCCATGTCCAGAATCCATACCTCCATTTGTTCCTTAATTTTCACATAGCAAATGTTCAAATTAAGTTTTAAGGTCTCTGGACATTTGTTCTCCTATGTCTGTACTTTCTACATCATCTAAAATCATGCCATTTCAACTTAGAAATCATGAAAAATATATCAATTATCACAAGCTGGTTCAATTTCAACAATGGTCAATAATAAATGATAGTGTTTTCCTTTTATAGAAAAATCAAAGAATAGAAACATTAATCATATTAAGGCAAGTTCAATTTATGAAAGTCAGTTGAATTATGTGTTTTAAGCTAAAGAAAAGAAATTGAGTTATTTGAAAAAAGATATTCAAGGTGAAAAAATTGAAAGATAATTGCAAAATGAGAAGATTAAAAGCCAAATCCAAAATGTATAGAGACAAATAGAGTTTGAGATATGTGCTAATTTGGCTAATACTTTTCAAAATATGAAACAACATATGGTTGATTTAACCTTATGAGAAGGATTTTAGTGAAAGGAACATTCGAACTAAAGCTGGGCCAATTCAAATAATAAAGAATTAAAGTCACTGCAAGAAATAAATAAATGATTTGTTAGCAAAAAAACTCATTTCTCCATCCCAATACCTTTAGAGTTGTGTAGCTTTTCTATGTTAATAAAAATTCAAATAAAGAAAGAAAACTCCTTAGGTAAGTGATCAACTACAAGCCTTTAAATAAAGCTCTTAAATGGATTAGGTACACTATTTCAAATAAGAGAGATCTGATTTAAAGACTCCATAATGCTTATTTTTTTCTCAAATTTTAACATAAAATCAAGATTATGGAAAGTCTAAATAGATACTAAAAATAGGCATAAGATTGCTTTGCAATATTCCTTTTGGACAATATGAGTGGAATGTGATGCAATTTAGACAAAAGGCATTTGTAAAGGTTCTTAGGAAGCCTAAATTATGTCATGGATTTTTATCTAAATTTAAATAGGTTATGAAAAACTTTAAATAATAGACTAAAAAAGAATCCAATTCCTTGGATAGATCAATGACCAATTTGGTAAAACAACTCAACACACGAGTAAATAATATTCAAGTACTTCATTTACGTAATCTTGATTCATTAAAATTTCTTGAAATGGATGCATTTAATGTAATTTATGGAGGAATTATAAAGGAACTTATTGATAATAAAAAAATAATTCAATATACATTTGGGAATTGGAATCCTGCCTAAATCAACTATTTAAAAATTAAAAAGATATTCTCTTTAGAGTGCTATGTATCATAAAGTTTTAAGGTGATTTGTTAAAAAAAAAAGTTTCTACTTCATATTGATTGCAAGTACGCTAATGAAGTTTTAAAAAAGGATGTTTAAAATATAGTATCAAAATATATCTTTACTATATGGAAAGATATTTTAAGCATATTTTATTTTGATATTAATTTATTAAAGGAGAGTCAAACTCTATTCTTGATTTTTAATAGGAGAAGTTTTGAAATTTGGATTATGATCCCATAAGCCAAAGCTTTATTCACATCCCTAAAATTAAAGTCCCAAGACATAAGGAAAGAAAGTCAAAACATTATCTACCCAAACTCTAAAGCCATGGAGAGAAATCTCTAAAGAAGAAAAAAACTTCCCATTACCTTTGAAACCACTAAAAAGCCTAGGTGTTAACTCTTCATCTCAAAAGATAATGTTAAAATAAGGGAGATTCCAATCATTGGTTTTGATGATGACAAAACATTATTGTTACTAATATTTTAGTTTTGATGCATCAAAAAGATAGAAAATGCAAATAGTTCCTGAACGTATGGTGGAGCCTAAGAAATAAATCAATTCATGAAGAAAATGATGATGAAATGAAGAAAGCATCGATGAGAAGATCAAGAATGGAAGTTAAAGACAAAGAATATCAAGATTGAATAGATTTAGAATTGTATTTTTGTTTGTAATTATTGCTTTGATCTTCTTAATGCCTGAAGTGCTCAACATTTGCATGATCATTTGAATTTAATACTTTAGTCAAAATTTTTAGAGTTTACATTAATATTTTGTATATAATAGGATTTGATTTAAAATTTCATATTAGTATGAAGTTTCATAATCAAGAGGAAATTTCGGGATTTATTTTAAAGAAGTCCTCTTGATATGTTAAAGATTTTATAAAGTTGTTTGAGTGTGTGAATATGTTTGAGTCAAGTTTTTTTTTGTGAAAAATGGTTTTAAAAATATTACTTCTCAAAGAGTTTTAAAGTTGTTCAGAATGAAAATTTTCCATAAACCTAGACATATATTTTATTTTAATTTAATTGACTTTTATTGGTGCCTAGAATCATTTAAAAATAATTTGAAACATGTATAAGTCAGTTTTATATTAAAAGAAAAGGTTTTGGAAGTTATGTTAGATGAAAGTTTTCAAAATGTGGTCAATTTCTTATAAACCAAGACACAATTTGTTTTTTAGCTTAATGGATGGGTCTTAGTATTCAAAATTAATTTAGGGGACATTTGGAAGTTGTTTGAATTTTTTTTTGGAAACAAAGACTTGTATTTGAGTCATTAATGGATGAATTTTTCAGTTTATACTATATGGGACTAAGTTTCCAAGTGTTTGGAAGAATAATGTTTGAGGTCAGTCAGTATTATTTTAGTTGCATTATTAATCAACTAGTTTAGATAGGTTGGTTAATTAGCCTATGCACATCGGTCTATTGATTATTACGAACAATGGGTAATACATTTTAACTAACATCTTTTTGATTAGTTATAGGGGTTCTTTTGAGCGATTATAGAGATTCTTTTGAACTTATGATGACTTTTTAACTTTTAAATGCTTACAAATAGAGGTTCTAAGTGTTTTAGAATAATTGTTATGAAAATTTGATGATTATTAAGACATTGATTAAGTTCTTAATTAGTTTTGTACGTTTAATAAGTTTGAAAGAAAAGTTGAATTTTTTAGTTTACATTGTTGCAATTTTTAGCTACTTGAGTTTTTATTTTTTTTGTTTATGATTGTGTTTGGTTAAGTTAAATTTGTGAGATTTATTTTTGGGGTTTAATATTATGATTAAATTTGTGAATTTTTGAGTTTGACAAAGGATTACTCTCCCTAAGAAAAGAAGATTATGTGGATTCCTCTTTATCCTAGAAAGAAGATTGTTAGGCTACTCTTCACCCAACCTTGAAAAGGAGATTATTGTAAAGGTTCCTCTTAACTAAAAAAAAATAGTTTAGTGAAATATCTAAATGAAACTTAGAGAGTGGACATAGGTAAGGGGTTAGCTTCTCAAATCACTATAAAAATTTAGTTTACCTTAAATCCTATCTTATCTCTTTAATTTTGTATATATTATGATTGATTTTGGATTGCATTAATTTGGATTATTGAGTTATATTTGGCGTATCATCTCATTTAGGTTTAATTGTGGTTTATAGACTTCATACTTAGGAAAAATTAGTTTAGTTAGTTTATGCTTTAGTTTAGAAATTTTTGTAAATACCTAATTCAACCCATTTTAAATGCCAATATGACTAATAAATGTAGTAGAGCGAGTGCCACTAGTGTTTAAATTTCTAATAAAATTGGTGAAGGAAGATTGATATGGCACATTTTAATGTTTTGAATGATTCATATTGTTAAGAGTGACAATTTGTATATTGACCACTATTGCTTTATGGAAGTGAATTTTTTAGTATGGAAAATTTAAATGAAAATTTTATTGATGGGACCAAATTTAAATTTATGGAAAATTGACTGAAATCCACCTAATTTTCCTAACAAAATAGTGAATGGTTATCAAGTTTCTAAATTAGAAGAAAAATGGCTTGAAATTGATATGTAACTTGTTTCATTGAATAATGATGCCATGCATATGCTATTTTGTGTAATGGATGGAAATACTTTTGATAAAATTTTTACATGCAATTCAACCAATGAAATTAATGTAGGTTGGAGGATAATTATATAGGTGGAAATTAAGCTCAAGAGGTGAAGAACAATTAAATGGAAAACAGGAGTCAACCATGTGCTTCATGCCTAATAAAGTCTATAAGAAGGAGGAGGTACCATCTCCTTCAAATTATTCTAGCTTTAATAATGATTTTGATATTGATGATAATGATTATGATGATCTTTTATAGGATTTATTAGTTAAATGTTTGGAAATAAAGAGCATGAGAAGGAAGAAACTTTCTTTCAAGCATAGCAAAACCTTAAAGCATTTGAATAAATTCATGTTAGGGAATTATAGGTAAAAGAGTGAACTACATTCCATGTTAGAATCTAGAAGTGTGGAAGTTGCCAAGCATGATGATGATAGGAATAGTTTATTGAATGAAAATGAGGCATTAAAAGGAGGTAGGGGTAGGGATTAAAATTAACTTAAGAGAGTGAAAAATTGATTGACATTTTAAGAGTCAAAAGAGTTCAAGTGATAGGCATGGCTTAAGATTCCATTAATAGAGTGTTTTCATCAATCCTAAGACTACATTTGTGAATTGAAAGAGATTAGATGACGAAAATATTCCTAGGCCCTTATTACAAATTGTTGTATCAATATCATAATCACGTTCCTAGTCATCATGCATACATGTTACATAAAAATTGAAACATAGGACGGAAGTACATTTAAGGAAAAATAGGCATAATTTCTATAGAAATGTAATAATAATTTGATGAATTTATGCCTCAAGTAAGGCAAAGAGGTCCAATACATTATCATACTCCCTATATGTATGTTTACAACACTAGGAGCACATCATATTTGCATCCTAAGAGGAAAATTCATCATGGAAAAAATAGGTATAACTGTAGGCCCCATATAAAAAAAAAATGATGCAACCTCACAATTCTTATATGCATAAGTACAATCCTAGGAGAACACCCTACAAACTTCCAAATTTGTATCTTTATTATAGTTCAAATTCATTTGAGTATAAAAATCATATGATTCAATCTTATTCACATAATGCACATTTGATATGTCATTTTAAAAGTAATTCTGGGTGTATTGAAAAGTTTTGTGTTGAACCAAGGGAGGTTCCAATCTTGGTTTTGATGATAACAAAACATGCTTAATCACTAATGGTTTGAGTT
>JAOXYD010023988.1:0-14457 GCA_028565735.1 Pinacopodium congolense | reverse complement strand
ATTAAATTAATAACCAAAGGGTCCCAAATAATTCAAACAACAAATCCTAAAAATATTTTAGCTACACATAATAATAATAATAAATTCAATCATATCCATATTTTTCCAGAAATATAATATAATAAAATAAGATAAGTTAAAAAATAAAACAAAATAAATCTGGAAAATAAATATTGAAAGAACTCTTGAGATTTGGTGGCTTGGAGAGCAACTTGGAGCTTATGTGCTAAAAAATGGCTACTAGTCCTCTCTATCTTTTGTATTCCTCCCGCATCCGTTCACTTTTTTTTTGTTTGTGCAGTCCAAGTGCTGCTCTCTTTTATTTTTTTGTGTTTCTGTTGCTTCCCCCTTTCAATTCTACACTTGTCCTTTTTCTCAATTTGGTCTCTGTGTGTTGTCTTTTTTCCCCTAGGGCTGTTCTGCTTTTGTGATTTTTGCTATGGACTAGGGGACTGGAGTCTGGCCTTGAGAGCTACTAGACTAGAGGGTCTAATCTACAAGAGGCTGGGTCTGGCCTATTTGAGCTTCTAGGGTTGGGCGTGGGCTTCATGCAGGACAAGCTAGGCGCGGGCTATTGCAGGGCGTGCAGGCCAGATCGAGTGGACGCGCGTTTTGGGCTGGAGGTTGCAGGGCTTTGGCTGGGGTTTGCTAGCGTCTGGGCTAGCGGCTAGGACATGTGGGCCACAGGAGGAACTGGGCTTGGGGGGTGCTGGGCAGGGTTGGTAGCAACGTCTGGGCTAATCATGGCTTCTTAGGGCTGGTCTCCTGGAGCTGTGTCGCTGGCCTGGGTCTGGGAACATGTGGGCTGTTGCTTGGGCACTTGGAGACAGGCTTGCTGCATTTTTTTTCTTCTTTTTCTTTTATTTTCAACTTTAAATTTTTAAATTAAATTTACCTGCACAATAAATAAATACACCAATAAAATTTAATTTTAACACAACATTAATAATAAAATAATAAAAAAAGCAAAACACTTAAATAAACAAAACTTACTCCAAATTAACACTAAACACAATCAAAACAATAATTAAAATTATACTAAACAAAAACACACAAAAAAAATATTAAAACACAATAATAACAACCTATTATGCAATAAAAACATGCAAAAAACTTAAAAAAACACATATAAAAATAAAATTATCAGCTATCACGTCGCTAAATTTAGAAAGTTTATTCTAGGTTTCCTCGTGCTTAGGGCTAGCTTTTCAATCATATAAGACCTATCTAGATTTGGAGGAACTGAGGGTTTGAGAGCTTGTTTGAACCTATAGGCTAGCATCTTAGACCAGTCATAACTTATCTATTTTGCGGATCAATTATAAGTCTAGAATCCCCGATTTATCTTACACCGACCTTTTTGTATTTGTTATTTGTTTATTGTTTATATTTTTATGTTTCGTTAAATGTATTTAGGGTTTAGTTTTAATGTGTTTGCATTCAGTAGTTTTTTTTTCTTTCTTTTAGGTAGCATTAGAATAGATTTAGCATACCCTAGCTCCCTATGGGATCAACCCTGACTCACCCCAGCTACTTAGTTTGGTTAGTTAGGTATTTTATTATTTCGCAGCTTACGAGGAGCTTACCAAATCTGTTGCCATGGAGCTGGCACTTGTGTTTTAATTGTTTTAATGTTGTTTTTGTTTTTGTTGTTCTTAATCATCTTGTCTTCTCTTTATATTTGATTCATATCTTTTCTCTGATATTTATATCTTTTAGAAGCAATGGATCATTATCAGCGTGCTTCTGAGTTTGATTCTTATTCTTGTTATGCTGATAATGCATTTGATTTTTTTGCTGCTTATAGGTTTGCGCATCACGTGGAAAATTTCACACCCTTAGCCGTGCAAGTACCGATGGATGATCAGTAAGCTAAGATATGTGAAGTTTGCTCATTTTTGGGCTATCCTTTGTATACGTGTCCTATTTTGCAAGATAAGCAGCATGGATTCAATTCTCTCTCGTGCTATTACTTGAGCTAGTTATAATTCCAACCAGAGCCTCCACCTCCATCATCGACACAATAAGCTAGCAAGATGTCATTGGAGGAGATTTTAACGAGCTTGGCGACTAGCACTCCACAATTCCAAGAAGAGACAAGGAGTAGCTTAAAGACTTTGGGAGATCAATTAAGCCACTTAACTGATGTGGTTCAGAGCCTAGAAACCCAAGCGTTTGATAGGATGCCTGGCCAATCAGAGGGAGTACTAGAAGAGGAGATGTTTGATTATCCATCATAGGCTAGAGATCAATAGGGGTACCCCGAAGCCATAGAGGAAGAGAAAGAAAAGCTAAGAGAGGATGAGGCAGTAGTTCGAGAAAATATGGAGGGTGCGTAACCTCCTAAGATAAGTGATGCAGTTCTTATTATTGCTAACCAAATTTCATTTCCTTTTCCTAGTTTGTTACAGGTGAAACAAGAAGAAGAAGAGAATAAAAAAGAAGAAAAGATGCAAGACGTGAAGTTTGTGGAAGAGATGTGGTCGAGCGAGCTAAAGACCAGAGGTGGCGAGCAGGATGATGAGTCTCCACATCCATTGTCGATACTCTTACGAGGATCATCCTGGTATGAGAAAGTCCATGCCCGTCGGAGAGAGTGGACATTAGAGTTTGATGGTGAGACAATGCAATTCCACTCCCTAGTAGATCGAGAGCATCGTGCTAAGAAGGAGCCTACTTCGAGGGAAGTTGATCTAGGCACCTCACGAAGTTTGAACATGCTTCCTCTTATGACCATAACTAAGTGCTTGATGGGATATATCCTATCCGTGTCCTTTTTTTTGGTTTTTATTGCTTTTTAATGCATTTTTATCATTTGGTTTGCTTCGATTGTTTGTTTGGTTTTATGTGTTTTGGTTGTAGGTAGAAGATAGGTTGTCATTCTTCAAGAGGGAGCTAAAGCGGATGATCTTTTCTCTCTTTCAGACTTAAAAGTTTACATCTATCAAGGGAGTACTCTGGCTCATATCCCTTTGTATTTTTCATTAATGTAATGACATTGAGGACAATGTCCATTATAACTGTAGAGGTGGGGCCAATTTAAAATTTTTGCATTTTTGCGCTTGAATTATGATGAATGTTGAATCATGCCATTCTGTCATAGTAGCTAAACTAAAAATTGAGTTGTCTACTTGAATTTGGATTACACAATTTGAGTGGAAGGTGAATCATGTGGATTGATCGAAGTAGTTAGTTCTATAAACTTAGTCAATATCTGCTTCTTAAGAAATTAGGTGATGCATGAAATTTTGATGCGTTTTCATATACACAAACATGAGGCTTTGAGCCTATATGACTACATTACATAGTCATTTTATCTTCTTTGTTGTGAGTTATGCTCTCCTAGGAAAATTTCCTTCAAAACTTGCTGTAAACTTGTTTGACACTACCAGTTACATACTTTATGGAAATGATTAAGGCCTTCTTTATTTTGAACCCCCTTAGCTTAAAGGACCCACAAAGCCATTTTTCTTTTGCAAACCCCTTTGAGCCTCTAACCCTATTTGTTTTTGAATTAATCACCTTACATTGAAACCCCAAAACCCTTTAGCATTACCCTATCACAAGTTGAATGAAGTACTGAGTAAACACTTGATGTCTATGATTTTGGGACTTTTAATTTATATTGTATTATGAGATATTTTGATAGGTACTTCTACTCATATGTTTGCTGATATGTTTTGCTATTGTTTTCTGTTGTTTTTATTACTTTCTATTATTTTTAACTTTATTCAAAAAAAAGAAAATAAAAGAAAGAAAAGAACGAAAACAAAAAGAAAAAATGAAGAGAGAAAAAGAAAAAGAAATGGAATAAAATATTGTAGCATTAGTTAGTAATGAATAGTTGTTGTCTTATGTGTTCATTTACTAATATCAGAATTAGTATTTGATTATCCCATTTTACTTAGTGCTTTGTTACTGCTTGTTATTAACCCCTTGTCCTTTTTACCTTGCCTTGACCTAAACCCCATTATAATCAACTAAAAGGCCTTTTGATCCATGATTGCACGTATTCTATGCCGAGGAAAATGGATGTATTTACAAGCTTATGGTAGTGTAATCTCTTAAAGGGAATCTTGAGTGAAACACCAACCCTCACATACTTAAGGGATTTGAGCGAATACCATGAGAAAATTCCATCTTAATTTTATGTTTTTCTCTGATCAATAATGCCTACCTTTGACTTTGTTTATGTGCACTGATGAAAAGATTATGATACATGTAGTAGTTCAATGCTTGAATTTGCTGAAGTTTGAGGGACTGCATACACTTACTTTTCTTTGAAAATGAAGTGACAAAATACCTTAGTTGTGTTTAAATTTTGTGAGGACAAGCAATAGTTCAAGTGTGGGGGTATTTGAATGGGATTTATTTATAGTATTTCTACATGAATTTAAATTTCATTTCATCCCTATTTTGTTGCTTAAATACTTAATTTATATTCCTTTTTGTATTTACACGTAGATTTGACCTTAAGGTACAAATACAAGTTTAAAAGACTATGTTTTGAGCAAAAATTAGAGATGTCACAAATAAGAAAAGATTGGTCGATTGAATGCAAGACATTGGTAGATCGAACAAAAGACATAGGTCGATCGAACTGGTAAACTGAATAAAGCCATTTGTAACATCGGTAGACCAAACCAGGAGATTGGTCAACCGAATGGTGCCACTCGAGACATCGGTCTACTAAATTCACGGACCAGGTGACCCAACTTCCTGACAGCAGGAAAAAATAAGCAAGAACAACTTCATTTTGACAGAAGCCTTTAATATGAAATGAACAAGCATCCAGACTTTAAGGGCATGGAATTCTTGTGACTCTATCGTTTCTGAAGCTATCGACTTCATTAGTTTTAGGGTTTTGTTTTGTTTCTTTTTCCATGTTTTAGCTTAGTTTAAGGATTTTCTTATTTCTACTTCATTTATTTCTTACTCTAGACCTTACATACATACTTTTCTTGATGTTTTTCCTATTTTTTATTCATTTATTTTCAGTTATTCCCTATTTTCATTGTGTTTTGTTTATATTTGTATGGATTTGATAAGTGTGCATTTAGGTTATATTTCTAGGTTGTTTTTAGGTGTTTTAAGTATTTCTTTATGCATTTTAGCTTTAGTTTATTTGATCTTTTTTATCCTTTCCATATTTTCTTGATCTTTGAAGTCTTTTATTATTTCTTTATCTTATTTAGTGTTTGAGGGTGGTTTTTGAGCTTGTTTGGGGGAATAGTTGATCCAATTTGTTGGTTCATTTTGCAGGAAACATGATTTTAGACTTGGAAATTTTACAAGTTAATTTGATGGCTTGCTAGGTAGTCTTTCATAGCTTAAATGGCCAAGAAAATTGGGAGAGAGGAAGATCAATAAGTTAAGAGTCTACAGTTCAAATTTGAAGTCAATTGAAGGTCTAGAGCAGGAGCTATAGCCAAAAGAGTGGAGTGTGTTCAAAGTTGCAGGAAGTAGGTCATGATCGTCGTAGGCCACGATCGTGACCCACAATAGATGGCCAATCTCGGTCATGATCATGATAGGTGATAGCAGAGATGACTCCCGGATAGGTGAAACAATGGATTTTAAGTGTTGGATCCCTAATTTTTACATATGTAAGTTTTCAAAACCATAGGAGCCTCCAACATTCATTAGTCAACATCTAAAAGGAGGCAAGAAAGAGGTTTTTGTTGGCTACCCAAAGGAGGCAAAACAATCATCCTTGGAAATCATCAAGACATATCAACACCTAGATTTTCGATAATTCTAGAAGTGAAGAGAAGAGATTTATAGCTTTATCTAGTTTATTCTTCACCCTTTTTGCTACTTTTTTGTATGGGAAACATGATTGTTTGTGGATTTATTATTATTATGAGTAGCTAAACACTTTATAGGAGTTGTTCTCGAACTATTTTGTGGAACTCTTGATTTTTGGTTCAATGAATGGATGTTTGTGATTTGTATTAAGCTTAAACGTTGCAACAGAACGAGAGGGTGAGTTAGGTATTTGTGTTGGGTAGTATAACAACAATTGGCTTTCAATAAACCTATACATATTAAGGTTTTTACAAGTAGTTGAAAAGAGATATTGGCTATTTTTTGAAATTAACTATAACATTGCTTAATATCTAGTTAAATGGCTAGGAAAAGTAAGTAAGTCCAGAGTTAGCATAATTAATCCTAATCTATTTGATTAGGGACAGTTAATTGCACTTGAGAGAGGGTAATTAAGCATTAGAAAATGTTGGATCAAACAAAATTGGATCATTAATTAAAGAGAAAAGAAAAATAGGGATAGATCGTCTCCTAATCTTAAGCTTTGGTTATCAAATTCCTGCACTTTGTTTCGATTGATTGTTTATTGTTAGTCTAGTATATTTTATTTTATTTTATTTTCCACTTAAAAAAATCTCTAACTGAATTAAATGGTGTCTAAACTCAATCCTTGTGAGATCAATATCCGTTCCTTATTACAAGTTATGACCTATATACTTGCAATTTCGAGTGTAAAGATAGTAGTTTATTTTACAACCAATACGTTTTTGGCGTCGTTGCTTAGGATTGTTTTGTTTAGCATCTTGTTTGGTCTAGGTCACTTTGATTTAAGATTTTTTTATACTTTTTCATTTATATTTGCAGGTGAAATAATACAAGAAGCACGAGATGGTCCAACGAGCATAGTGATGCAAGGATTTAAGGAACAAATGGGGATGATTTCATTTGACACGGTGATAGCTCCTCCAGCATAACTTTCAACACTTACTAAGCAGTTAAGCAACTTATAAGATACATCTTCCTCTTTTATTAGAACTGTGTAGCTTAGATGCGAATTATGTGGGTAGGCTAGTCATGCCACAACTGAATGCTTCTTGTTGGGAGCCAATGGCATAGAACAGGACCATTATTTGGGGCAACTACAAAGACTTCACAATCCTTATTCCAATGCTTTTAATCTGGGGTGGCAAAATCAAACAAATCTTTTATCGAATCATAATTATGCAGGTGGCCAAGTACACACACAAGGACCTCTTAGATTTCAACAAGATCACCTTGGAGCTTTAGAGAGTAGGATGGAGAAGATGATGGATGTGTTGGGCTCTAAGTTAGCAAGTCAAAAGGAAACTCAGAATTAGATGGAGGAGAATCAAAAGCGGATGGAGGCCAAGTTTCATCAAATCACGAACGATAATGCCTCATCTATCCATAACCCAGAAGTTCATGTAGGTTAACTTTCCAATGCTTTATCTTTTAAAAACGCAGGTAGCCTACTAAGTCATATCGAAAAAAATCTAAGGGAGCAGTTAATGACCATCATAGTTGTCATAGGCAAGGAAGAACATGGCATAATGAAGAAGGTTGAGAGCCTAAAGGAGGTGAGTCAAGAGAAAGAGAGGAATCAAAAGGAAAAGCTGCATAGTGTTAAATTGGAGAACGAGCTGTGGCCAAGCAAGTTGAAGCTTGAAAGTATCGAGCAAGATGACGAGCCTCTTTGTTTATCACTTACACCACTAAAGAAACCATCTTGGGAGAAATGTGATGTTCAAAAAGGAGAGTGGATGTTTGAGTTCAATTCCACTCTCCCGAAGCTCAGGAGCATTGTGATGATTAAGAGCCTACATAAATGGAAGTCACTCTAAGCTTGTCACGGAGTTTGAGCATGCTTCCTATAGGGCTCAAATATCCATTTGACAATGGATAATGTTGATATGCCAAAGGTTAAGCTAATGACCTTAAATTAGCATGTTTGTTTTTAATTTTCTTATTTTTGTGTTTAGTGTAGTTTTTCTTTGATTTTATCGTATTTAGTTCACCTTTGAATTTGTTTGATCTTAGCTTGTTTCCCTTTTGATCTCTTCATTTTTAGGTGCCTTGATGATTGCTGAAAGTTTTGTTGTGGATGATTTTTGCGATGGAATCAATGAAGGAACTTGCCATCCCCAACACAATCACCCTACCCTCTCTATAAGCTTTCTTTTCCTCTATTTCATTCTTTTTTGTTTCTCTTATTTGTTTTTTATGTGTTTTATTGCTTTGCGAATTTGATTATTTTGTGATTCTATATTTGTTTTCTTTACTTTCGTTATTATATTCACACATTGAGGACAATGTTTCCTTCAAGGTGGGGAGATAGTTAATTGTTTCATGTTGTGTTTCTGGATTTTGGAGTTTGGTGTGTGTGTTCACATTACATTTTTTCATGTCATTTAGGATGGATTATAGTTTTTTAGTACTAGTATTTTGTGTTTCCATGTCATTTTTCCTGTGTTGAACCTTTGTAATGATGCGTTTCTATGAAATTCTATAATAGTAATCAAAATGGGATTAAGATTCATGCTTGAAGTTGAATTAGGTCACTTAGATAGAAGGTGAATCATGCGGATTGACTTAAGTAGTTGGTTGCATAGGCTTACCCAAAAATTGATAATATATTGATTAGGTAATGTATAGAAACATGTTGGACCTTTAATTGAGCTTAAGCGAAGAATTTAGCCTATATGACACTATTCCAAAGTCATTTCATTCGTTATGTGTGTGATGCTCTTATAGGTGGTTACCTCTAGAACATATTCTGAAACAATTTGAATACACTATATGCATGCTAAAAATAAGTGATCAAGGCTCTCTTTCTTTTAGCCTTTAGCTTAAATGACCAACCTATGTCAATGTCCCTTGAAAATCCCTTTGAGCCTTTGACCTTTTTGTTTCTTAAAGAAAACACCTCATATTTAAACCCTCAACCCCATCAGCTTACCCAATCACAAGTTTAATAAAGTGCTAAGTGAAGAACTAGTTTTGAATTTTTGGCTAAATTTTTTTTGTTTTCTGAGATGCTTGAGCAATTTTTAGTACTTCTACTCATAGAGCGCATTACATTGAGTTATTTCTTTGTTCATTGTTTCATTATTATTGTTTAAAAAGAAAAAAAGAGACAAAGAACAAAAAGAATAACATGTAGTAATAATAGTAAGTGCAGAGTAACAGTACTTATATCCTTGAGCATATCTCATAAGCTTATTTTGTCATCCCTTTTATGCATTTAGTATTTTTTGAAGGCTTGTGAAGAACCCTTCATAACCTTTTTGACCTACGTTAACCCTAACCCCATTATAACTTTAAATAAAGTCCTTTTGATCTATTTTCTCATGTAATCATTATAGAGAAGAATTGGCATATTTGCAAGCCTATAATAGTGTACTTTCCTATAGAGAGTTTTGAGTGAAACATTAACCTTAAAACATTTGAGTGAAATGATTAAATTACGTGAGGAAGATCCATTTTAGTTCTATGTTTGTCTTGGATTGATATTGTCATAATTCAAGTTTGTTTATGTATGCCGATGAAAACTAGTCTCGATGTGTGTAATAGCTTGGCATTTGAATTGGTTGAAATTTGAAAGATTACATGCTCTTAATCCTTGGGAAGATGAAATAATATGATGGATTGGTTGTGTTTGATTTTTCTTAAGGACAAGAAGAGAATTAATTTTTGAGAAGTTGATAAGTCTGCTTTTAGATTGTGTTTCTAGGTTGTTTTTAGGTGTTTTAAGTGTTTCTTTGTGTCTTTTAGCTTTATTTTATTTGAAATTTTGCATCCTTTGCAGCTTTTCATAATCTTTTAAATCTTTGATTGCTTTTTAATCTTGTTTAGTATTTGAGGGATGTTTTTTAGCTTGTTTGAGGGGAATAGTTGATGCCCTTTGTTGGTTGATTTTGCAGGAAACAAGATTTCAAACTTGGACATTTTGCAGGTGATTTCAATGGCTTACTAGCTATACTTTTAGAACTCCGATGGTCATGAAAATTAAGAGAAAGGAAGATCAACATGTTAGGAGTCTCCAGTTTAAATTGTAAGTTAATCTGAGGTCCCAAGAAGGAGTTATGTAAAAGGAATGCATTTTATAGTATTTCCATATGAATTTCAATGCCATTTCATCCTTAGGCCTTGTTTGGTATTGTTTGCATTTTTCTTTTTGGTTTCTTGTTTTCAAAAACACAAAAACCAATAAAAATAGCACAGACACTAAAAAAGTCAACATACTAATAAAGCACAGAAACCTATAAAATAACACAAAAACCAATAACAATATAACATAAACCAATACACATACACAAAAACAAAAATAAAAAACAAAAATGAGAAGTGATACCAAACGTGCTCTTATTTTGTTGCTTAAATGCTTAATTTGTGTTTGCATACAGATTTGATCCTAAGATACAAATACTAGTTGAAAGGGCCAAAAATTGGAGAACAATTGGAACTAGAAGAGGTTTGGAACCAATTTTAAGACTTAGAGCATCATGTTATGAAGTTCCACACCAAACTTCAAAGTCATATAACGAGCCATTAAGAGTGGACCAAAAAAGAACAAGACAAGCTCATTTGAGTATTAGAGTTGGTATAGGTTACTTCGGTGATGTATTAGGTACACATTTAGAGCTTTAATTACTCTAAAATGTAGTGGAGAGTAATAGCATCATGTGTGGAGCCTATATACCAAATTTCATGATAATTGGAGATGAATAGAATGAGTTAGAGTATAAAAGGCAAAAGGGGCAGAAGCTGTCAAATTCTAGGATAAAAACGAAAATTGTAATATTATTTTGTTTTTATGATGCTTAGGGGAAATTTTGATCAAATTTCTCCCACAACATCTCCTAAACCCTAGCAGCCCTCCAAAACATACATAAGCAATATAAAAAACATGAGAGAGGTAGCCATTACATTTTCTAAGCTCTCCATTCATTTTATAGCTGTCATCTTCTTATTTTCTTACTTTTCCTTTGGTTTTTGTCTTAGTTTTAGGTTTATTTTCTTATGTTTTTTGTTGTTCTTTTTATTTTTTTCACATGATTTCCTTGTTTTAGTCTTCAATATTTCTAGTTTCTGGGTTATATTTACTGCTTTTAATGTTTTATTTTTACGTTTAGTTATTTTTTTTGAATATTTATGTTATATCTTTATATTTTATTAATGGAATGTGTAGTTTTACTTTTCAGTCTCGTGTTTTTATTTTTTTAGCATTATTTTGTGAATTAAATTTGGGTTCTTATTTATTATTGATGTTCTTGATTAGTTTATGCTTTAATGTTAAATTTATGCATGCTTTTAGGTTGTTATGAGATTACTTTCAATTTTTATTGATTGGGTTTTATTAATTTTGGCGTGTTTCATTGTTAATAAGCTTTAATTTACTTTAGATTAAGTATTGAATTGTTGTTTTCAATATGAGTTTTGTTTATTTAGTTATTCTTTTGCTTAATTTCATAATGTTTAGCTACTGTCTTTTTGGGCTTAAAGGTGTAGGAAGGAATTAGGATGATTAACTATGAGAACGTGAATTGGTTGAGCTTAATTTTGTGTTTTTGAGCTTAGCTTGGTTTAAGATTTTATTAAATGCCATGGATTAGCTGTTACTCTTAGGATTGAGCACCTTTTAGGTAATTCTTATTTCCTCAAGCTAGAAAGAAGCATGTCATTCATAATTGTCCTTAGCAATTTCTGAAAGTAGAAATAAGTTAGTTGAATTTGTTAAGTTCCTTAATCGATTAACGTTGAGTCTCTTACCTTTAAGTTATACTTTTCGAGCTTGCGAGTTAGTGACCTAAGTTAGTCATTCTTTAGCACTTAAAGCTTCTCCACATTTAAATCCAGAGAGCTTGTTCTAGGTTATAGATGGAGGTAGGAGTATTTATAAAGTTTGTTAGATTTACCTAAGTTAAAGGAACTGATGGTTTGAGATTTAGTTAAAACCTATAGGCTAACATCATAGCTAAAACACCATTTATCTACATTCAAGGATCAATAGTCATTCCTAAATCTAGATGATACCTTTGACCCATTTCTCTATTATAATTAGTAGTAATTTGTTGTATTTATTTACATTGTGTTTGTTTTATTTTCTTTAGCTTCCATCATTCCTAGGGTTTTTGTTTTTATTTTCTATGCAACATGAGATATGATTTCACCCTAGCTCCCTGAGGATTCGACGTTAACTCACCCTAGCTACTTAGTTAGGTCCAGTTAGGTATTTTATTATTTGGTAGCTTGTGATGAACTCTACCATTATGGCCAAAAGAGTGGAGTGTGTTTAAAGCTGTAGGAAGCAGGTCACGATTGTGGTGGGTCACGATCATGACCCATATTGGATGGCCACTCAGTGTCATGATCATGATAGGCCATGTGGATGACAGCGGAGCTGACTTCTAGACAGATTAAACATGGAATTTTAAGTGTTCAAACCCTACTTTTGACATATATAAGTGTTCAAAACCTTAGGAGCCACTAAATACATTAGACATCATTCGAAAAAAAGGCAAGGAAGAGGTTTTTGGTGGCTAACCAAAGGAGGCAACTTAATCAACCTTGGAAATCATTAAATCACATCAACACCTAGATTTTCCAGCATTCTAAAAGTAAAGAGAAGAGCTTCAAGACTTTATCTAGTTTATTCTTCACCCTCTTTACTATTTATTATTGTTATGAGTAGCTAAACACTTTGTAGGAGTTATTCTTCAACTATTTTGTGGAACTCTTGCTTTTTAATTCAATGAATGGATATTTGTGATATGTATTGAGCTTAAATTTTGTAATACACCGAGAGGGTGAGTTGGGTATTTATTTTTGCTATTGAAACGAGAGTTGGCTTTTAATAAACCTATATATATTCAGAATTTTGCAAGTAGTTAAACGGAGATTTGGGATATTTGTTGAAATTACCCAGAAGATTGCTTAATATCTAGTTAATGGCTATGAAAAGTAAGTAAATCTAAAGATATCATAATTAATCATAATCTATTTTACTAGGGACAATTAATTGCACCTTGAGAGAGGGTAATTAAGCATTAAAAAGTCTTGGGTTAAACAAAATTGGATCACTAAGTAAAGAGGGAGGTAAAATAGAGATAGAACAACTCCTAATCTTAAGCTTTAGTATCAAATTCCTGTACTTTGTCTCAATAGGTTGTTTATTATTATTCTAGTGAATTTTATTTTATTTTATTTTTTTCTAGTTTTTATCCTTTACAATTATTTTCTTAAATAAAGCTCAACATGAATTAAGTGGTGTCTAAACTCAATCCTTGTTGGATCAATATCCATTCTTTACTATAAGTTACAACTCGTATACTTGCAATTTTAAACGTTTAGTTTGATATTTTTGTGAAATCGTCAATAGGATCCTTTAATTAATTCATGTATTGTTTCTTTTACTTTCCAGCGTATTCTTGTTCTTTGGTTATTTTCTATGTTTTGTATGTTTTGATGATTATATGTGCTTAAATCCATTTTCCAGCTTTGAATTTATGTTGTAATGTTTTAGGAGAGTTTGAATGCATGTAATAAGGTCTTATTTTATTTATTGAAGATCTTAAAGTTCTAATTTTTCCTGATCAATTAAGATTATACCGAGAGATAATCTAAGATTCTAGAAATCTACCTAGGTTGTTGGAAAAATCAATAAACAACATAAATCAATCAACGAATGACCAAACTTTGATTATTTGTGAGAGTTAGAGATCTGAGACCACAAATCTAGCAATCAACCTTCTTTAAATTAAAGCACATTTATTGGATTTAAAGCATAACCAAACTTTAAACTAAGTTTAATGGAGAAAAGGCGTAAGTCTTAACTATAGCTTTGTCTTGAATTCATGAAGGAACTCTAATCTACCTTTAAGTTTGTTTTTAAGCTCAATTAATTCACTAATCACTTATCCAAAGCTAGATTCAACAAGTTTACCATTTTTAGTAATTTTATAAATTATTTTATAATTTAAAATTGCAAAGGATTGAAGCAATATTAGGAAAATTATGATAGTTTTGTAATTTTATCTTTTCATCTTTTTAATCATTTAATTTGGAATTTCTTAGATAATTGTAATATAATTAATTTGGTATTTAACTATAAAATACAATTTTTCCATATGGGTTTGACACTTGGAGTCTTAAAATTACTCTATTTTATTACTTGTTTGATAGGTACACTTGTCTTTCGTCACGTTGGTTTTCGCTTAATATCATTTTGGTTTTCAAAGTAAAATCGGTTTAAAAAACTCCTATTTTTAATCAATTCAACCAACGAATAACAAGTTTTTAGCATCGTTACCGGGAATTAATTGGTGTAGTTTAGCTAAAATTAAAGAAATTGATGTCAATTACTCTAGGATGTACATTTTATATATAGTCCTTTAAGTTTGTTTGTTTGTTTTTATTTTCTTTTGTGTTTAAATTTTATTTTTATTTCTTTGAATTTAATTCTTAGCTTGTGCTGATCTGGATTGCATGTTTATTAAGAATCAATTCAATGTAGAAATGGAACATCATGAGAACTTGTTTTTTAACCCCAAAAAGAACCAACCATGTTGGAATTGGTTATGCAAACTATGAGTGGTCCTAAGTCTAGCATTGTTAGACCTAGGATAGACTTAGATGATTTCAAAATTCCACATATTCTCATTTCCATGATTA
>JAOXYD010023977.1:0-14457 GCA_028565735.1 Pinacopodium congolense | reverse complement strand
TAGAAGAACTACTCATTCTAATATAGTTTCAGTAGTAGTGGCCAATAAGATGCTTAGACAAGGATGTCAAGGATTTCTGGCCTTAAATAGGGATTTAGCTGTAAAGAGCAGTAATTTCCAAAGTGTTCCAATAGTTTGAAAGTTTCCAATTATGTTTCTTAAGGAGTTACCAGGGTTATTTCTATATCGAAAAATTGAATTTTTCATTGATTTAGTACCTGGTGCAACTCTGATTTCTATACATGCATATAAAATGACACTTGTAGAGTTAAAAGAATTAAAGGATCAATTACAAGGTCTTTTAGATATGGGTTTTACCAGACCTAACACTTCGCCATAGGGTGTAACGGTACTGCATGTGAAGATAAAGGATGGTTCTCTTTGATTATGTATTGATTATCATCAGTTAAATAAGGTAACTATTCGTAAGTATCCACTACCTCGAATTAATGATCTATTTAACCAACTTTAGAGTTTTAGGTACTTTTAAGATTGATATGAGATTTTGATACCATCAGTTAAGGATCAGAGGAGAAGATGTATCGAAGACTGCCTTCAAGACCTGGTATGACCATGATGAGTTTTTAGTAACATCTTTTGGACTTATAAATGCTCCAGTAGCTTTCATAAATCTTAGGAATAGGGTATTCAAGCCATTCTTGAATAGGTTCGTGATTATCTTTATTGACAACATTTTAGTGTATACCAAGCATTTATGATTGGTGCTGCAGACACTTCAAGAACATTAACTGTATGCCAAGTTTTTAAATTGTGAATTTTGGCTCAAGAGTGTTACATTTTTAGGACGCATGGTATCTCAAGATGGAATAAAAGTGAACTCGAAGAAGGTAGAAGTTGTGATGGATTAGAAAAGACCAAAGACGATGACAAAGGTTATGATTTTTCTAAGGTTAGCATGTTACTGTTGAAGATTTTTTTAAAATTTTTCTAAGATAACAGCCCCATTGACCTGATTGATACAAAATAATGTCCAATTTATTTGGTCTGATGCTTGCAAGAAGAGCTTTCAGAAATTGAATGAGTGTTTAAATTCAGCTTTAATATTGGTTTTACCAATTAAAGGTAGAAGATTTCAGTTATAGGTGTTGTCTTGTTCTAAAATTGAAATTTGTGTACTTGAGAGTAATTCCATTGTGGTTTGTAAGTCAGGAGATGAGTTTGATATTCTCAATGCAACAAGTTTGTGTTGCTGTGGCTTAAGTAAAATTTACATGGATGGTTTGTTTGCCATAACTCTTTTTATTCATCTCACATATAATCTCTGAATTATTTTCTTTTGTATTCATCATTCTTTCAATTATTTTAAAATTTTGTCCATATTTCTAAAATATGTGGTGTTAAGTGTCAGTACTTTATTTAATAAATCTATATTTAGTTAATAGTAAGAATGAATGTAAATTTGATGGAAGATGGTATTAAGCACTGGAGCAACAACCATTTTTTGAACTAGCCACTGATTCATTGTACTTAGTTGATGGAAATATTTAATATCACTTGAATAATGTCTGAGGTCCTTTATTTAAGGGTGATGTGTACTCTAACCTGCTATGCGTGTAACCCATAACCGTGGAAAGGTATGATGAAAATGATTATGGAGACATAAATGACTTAACCGTGTGAATGTGGGTTTGTGCTATCTAATAAGACCATCTTATAAAAAAATTTAGGCAATTTCTCTTGGAATAAAATACTTTTCCTTATCTAAGATTAGTCATTGTAGAGGCAAAATCTTAAGAATCTGTTGATTGTCGTAAAAAAATTGCTTCCATTATGATTTTCATTTCTTTTAGGAATTATGGTATTTAGAAGTTAAAAATCAAGATAGTTTTTGTAAAGGATGAAACTTTAAGCATAAATGTGTGTATGAAATGCTTCAAACCTACAAAAATTTGAAGATAGCCTCAGTATAATGTTAAAGCCAATTAGCTAGAAGTATAGCATGCACAAGAAGGTCTTCCTGTTGGAAGAGTTAAAATCTAAATTCCTAAAAGTCTCTAATAAAGAATACCCAAGTGTGTATCTCAAAATTCTTTATGGTCTATAATAATTTTACTTTTCCGATGTAGTTTAACAAGTTATACATTTTCATTTATAATCGCATCTTCCTACACTCAAATGAGAAGGGAGGGGAGGGAAAAGCATTAATTTTCCATAAACCCATGTCACTGCGCTTGAAAATATGTAGGAAATGACATACCAAAATGAAGTACATCATTCAATCGAAAATTCACTTTGTTAATCTAATACGTAAAGAGGGGGATGTATTATTTTAAACCAACACAAGCCCACCTAGTTTCATCTACTTAGGCTTTGTCTAAACATAGGGAAAATATAAAGTATGATTAATCATCTAAACAGATGGAACATAAACAAAATGGAAAACAGTTAAATATTCAAGCCTTGAGGGGTTATCACCAAGGATATCTATGAGGAACTCTACCTAAAAAATAGAAGTTCCCAAATAGAACATGGGTTTTAAGGCTTTGTGGTCAATACCAAAATACGTAAGCAATTCATATTTATGTTACGATTGAGTACGATGAGAAAAAAGAAAGAAAAAATTGAACATACCAAATGACAAATGGTAAGCCAAATATATAGGCATGTTAAGTGGAGAGATATAGAGTTGTAGGTGAGCACCTTCAGAGCATGTTGAGCTTCACTTTTTCTTCTAGACGTTACAAGGGCCCAGAAGCAAGCATTGTATTGATTATTGATGTGGCCTCCAAAAACATAATTAATGGATGATTTATATTAGTTTGATCTACATGAAATACATAATTTGAAACATGCTCGAAAGTGTTTAGATTTTACTCACAATCAACTTGTCTCTGCACCAAGTAATCTTGAAGAAATTCAAATGACATATAGCATATGGCCTTTCCATCAAAAGTTGGAGGATACTTCAGTTGTTTTTATAGAAACTAGGTTCTCTATTTGATCGCGTACATTAACATGAAGAATGATACAATCATAGCCACAATTTTATTGCATAGAGAAGATCAATAACGATTATCAGTACTAATAACAAGCCAAAATTTTCTTAAGTCCAATACGAAGATCACTTAACTATGCTGATTATGAAGACAATAATATTGGAGGAATTAAAGAGACATTCATTGCTTGTATTGCTATTAATATTGTTAGTGTCTTTATTTTCTATTTTTTGTTGTGGTAAATTTATTTAATTTTAAAGTTTCAAACTATATTTAATAAAACTTAATCTAGTTTTATGTCAAAGTGTATTTTGGAATTAAATAGAAAGAAAGACAACAAATTTTGAAATAAAAAGAGCTGAAACATGCGTGAGAGCTAACTGGGCATATCCTTGTATAGTGATAACCACATAATAGTTAGTAGCAAAATTTTTGGAAAATTATTTTTCAAAAAAAATTTTGGAAATTTTATTTTGGCTTTGATCCGATATTTTATGGCTGAAATAAAAGAAGGGGATTTTTATATTTTTGTTTGGATGTTTAAAAGAAAATAAATTTTGGGTTATTAATAAAAAGAAAGAAAAAAGAACAAAAGAAACGGACTTAAATAAGAGTTTTAAAAAGGTGGAACATATGATTTAAAAAATTAAGGGGGCCGACCAAAATAAGATGTGGCATGACTAAGAAGACCAAAAGGGGTGAAAACATAAACCAAAAAAAAAGAGTAAAAGTGGGGGACTTGGGCTGTAAAACAAAAAGAAGTGAAATGTGTTAAAGGAATTGAAGTGAGCCAAGAAAGTGGGCTGTTTACCACAAAAACGAGAGGTTTGAGCTAAAAAAAAGCTAAAAAAAATTAAACAGGAATTAGAGACATGACCTAAGAAGACAAAGGGAGTTGGCGAAAAAAAAAGTTAAGGAGGCCGAAAGTTGCAAGTGTGGTAGGAACAGCTGCAGAAACATGAGGAGGACAACAGCAAAAACGTGCACAGCTAGATTATCTCAATATACGAATCTTGAATAGAATATTACTTATGTGTCTATATATTATCTCATTATGATAGTTGTATAATTAATCTTTAAATTTGAGATTACTAACGTTATCTTATGTAGGAATCCTTCAATAGAGGTGAGCAATCCTGAAGATTCTATCTCGTCCACATCTGGCCACCTTACTCACTAATCAGGAATCTAAAGCTTTCCCTTTATAACAAACCTTAGAAGACTAGTTTGGGAATTTTATTAAAATAATAAGTAGTGTCACACCCCCCATTGACTTTAGGGGTCCCCTTTTACTTATACTAGTTTACTCAACTATGTTATATAAATGTTCCTACTTATTTATTATAAATGTATAATATAGATTAGTAGAAGGATAACTCTCAATAAGTAGAATTAATAGCTATTTTTTTGTATACATTTTTTCAACCCCTTATCTTTGCCTTGTAGGACCTCTTGTGTTCTTAATTTTATTTTAATTTATGTCACTTCTTCACCAATAAAAATTATGTGTCCAATTAATCTTTTTGGATCAATTTAAGGTCATATTCAAAGTATCACATTCAACTGATTTTTCTTTGGTTTACCATTTTTCTTAGGCAAGATGGAAAGGTTCAAAACACAAATATAATTTTTTTTCCTAAGGAAGTTACAAGCTTCAAATACTTCATTAATATAAATGCAATAAAACATTTAAAAATCATTCATATTAATCTAAATGAGGAGGTTTAATTAGGTTTGGATCATTTTCTTTTTGTATTGTTTTATTAATGTATTGACTATTTCTAATTTTAAACATTATGTTATTATAGTTCACATTTTTTAAAAAATGTTTCTTAATAGATTATGCCTAGGTCACTAAGTCCTAGAGAAGCCTAACTTAGACTCCAAGTTGATTTTAAAAGATTAAGGGTTTGATCTCAAGTTCTTAAGAATCCATTCTAAAAATTTCACCTTAAAATTAGTTGAAAATGTTTGACTATAATTTCTTATACGTAAATGTTTTCTTTTATGAATTTATTTGGTCTATAGGGATATAAGTGCAGAAAGAAAAGAACCTACTAAATGGTGTAATCAAGCTAATCATTTCTCAAAAGCCTATTTTTTTTCTTAAAAATTGAAATATTATGAATCATAAACTTAGTTAGGCCCATAATCGCAGTATGAATAAATTTATGTTGATATTTTTTTTATTTAGGTCAAGCCCATTAGGATTATCATTCTTGTTTTCTTTTTTAAGTTAAGACTAGTTAACCTATTAAGTTTGAGTCTTTAAGTCATTAGTTTTGAATCACCTAGCACCTTAAGATTTTTAAAACTCCTTTTATTAAAAATTATCTAACTCCATTTTCTTTAAATAATTCAATCCAATAACATTTTGACTTAATAGGACTTAGCCTAATCAATTTTAGTTATCAATTTAAATAGGCCATTAAAAGAGAAGGTGGCCACTTGATGTTGGTAAGGTTTTATAAATGTGTGAATTAAAAATTAAGCAATACTATGACTAATAAAGCAAATGAACCAATTGTTTTATAATATAATCTAGGATGAATCCAATTGTCATTCCATAAGGATGAGAACTACTACTACTACTACTACTCTCCTATTTATTATCTAACCTAACAATTTTATGATTGATTTATTAAAATAAACTAAAATTGAATAACTAACTACTATTGACCCATAATACTTTACTAGACTAAGAAGCAATTAAGAAGAAGATAATAATTGATGCATACTGATTTTGATTTATAGTTGGGCCAGTATATTCTCCACATGGACTAGAAGAAGATTATGTAGGTGAACATTTTGACTAATTATTTTTTGGCTATTATATTTTGAATATTTTAAAATTTTGAATTCCATAAATCCATATTTTGCTTATTGTATTTTGGATATGGCATACATTAATGAATGTATGGCTACTTTTGATACTATGTTTGTTATCTTTATAATCAGTATTAATATATATATATATATATAATTGTTTCCTACTCATTAATATGGGTTTATTTTTACATTAACTTTTCATTACTAATGAAAAGATATATTGTTACTGTAATTATTAAATATCATTGCCTAAAATAAAATCAATTCATTACCTTATAAAGATTCAAACTGTTGCTATATTTATTCAACATCATTGCTATATATTGAAATTATTATGTTTCCTTAAACAAAACTTAAAGCAACGTTATTTATTCGTTGCTTAATCTTTTTTTTTTTTGCTTTATATCAATAACAGTGAACTTTATTTAATGGTAGTAATTATGTTGCCTTAATGGAAAGATAATAATAATTGCACATCTAGCTTCAATTCTACCTATTGTCTAAAGTTCTTTTTATCACAATGAATCCCTTTAAGATATTAATAAGTTTAAAGCTTTATCTTGATTTAATGATTAGCTTAATTTACTTAGATTAAAAAATCCTTAATTAAAATATACTCTTTCTCGAGTAATATAATTTCTATCTCCTAGTTGATTAGCTAGAATCTCTTTTAAATTAAAATCCTAAAAAGATGTAATAATTCATTTAATGGATTTTTATACTGGTTAGGTTTGAATATAACTTGGGAAACTTATGTAAACCTATCTCTAGTACCTAATGCAAACATCTTTATTCATGATATGGTCTATTCATATAAGTGATTTCTAAATATAAATATATTAAATCAAATAATGAATTGAAATTACATGCAAACTTTCAATCCAATACAATAAATGCCACAAATGAATTTAAAATGAATTTGATTTTTTACAATTAAATCAAAGAACAAAAATTGAACTATAAATCTTAGGGCTAATTTCATCTAGGTCTTATGGGACTTTATTTTCTATCTATAAAAATAAAAATAACAATAATCAAAGAAGAAATAAGTGTTGAAAAACTTATCTTTATGATGTCTTTTCCTTGAATCTTCAATGAAAAGTTGCTAGATGTCACCTTAATCTATGAATCTTCACTATAAGCTTGAATTCTCCTCCTTCAGTTACTTCAAAATCTAGTAAAAATAGCTTGGAATTAAATCTCTAACCTTAGATGGTAGCTATCTCTCTCCAAAGGGGTCAAAATCCCTAAAATCTTAAAAAACAAAACATTTATAAGGGCTAGAACTACTCTTTCATGACCAGAATCATGGTCATAAGAGAGGTTATGAATTTGCATGCCGTGACTATGGGTATTAAACCTTCTATTCTCTGTTGCTTTTCTTGATCTTCTTGGAAAAGTCATGATGATGTGAAACCTATTGTAATGACATAATTCATTTGTTCTTTAATCCCACGAATCGTCCAAATCCTTCCATGATTGTATATAATATCCATAATTTTATATAATATCTAAGGCCTAACAAAATAATCATTTTTACACAATTCTACATAAGTAAAATTAAATCCATAAATTAACATATTTAAGTAGAAATATCACATGAAATAACCTCAAAACTTTTTGTACAAGAAGGTTGTTTTCATCATTTTAAGAGATAAACAAAAATTTCCTCCTTATACAAAGGAGGGCCATGACCTATCACTAAAAAATAGTTATCTAGTTTGACTAGAATGGAGAAAAACTACACAAACCCTTATATAGGTGGCTTATTTTTAGGCGAAATGATAATTTGTAATAGGAATTTTGTAGAATTATTTTTTCCTTTTAATATTTAAAAAAATACTATTATGTTATTTTAGACTTTATAATTTAGAGTTTATATTCATTCAAGTTAGAGAGCAGGCAAAGAGGAAAAGATAGTGAGAAAGTGAATTTTGCAAATAGTACTTCCTAGTTTCCTCTTTGGGAAAGGAAAAAACTTTTATTCAAATGAATAAAGGTCCTAATTAATTCCTAAAAGATAAAAGGAAGAAATAATTTAGTGATTTCCTAATATTCGAATGATAAAAATTTCATTCAACAGTTATAATTCTTCAACAAGGATTAACAACCATCATTCAACTTATTGCATGATAAATAATTATAACATTAGGGAAAAATAATAAATTCTGAATGGAAACTTACAAATTTTCCACATTAAAAAAAAGATTTCCATGTTAAGAAGAGATAAACCTAAGGCAAAGAGGTTTCTACGAAGGACATGTTAATAAGAGGAAGCATAATAGGCCACTTTGTACCAAGACTAATGTTTTAAATACTAGTATTGTACTAATACTAATTTTTGCCTCCGAATGACACCGTACTAGTATTGATCAATACTATCACTGTATTAAGAAATTTTTTAAATTATAAAATAGTTCCTGAATTTTGTAAATTCTATCAAAATGGTCCTTATATATATTATGTGCCAACTGTAAATATAATTTCAACTTATTCAAACATTCAATCAATACAATAAATATAATACAATTTTCATATAATATTCACACCCATTAATATCAATTTTCATATATTTTTCAAATAAATTACAATATGAATTAATATAAATAAAAGAATAATCATCAAAATATCATAACTTATGATCAATACATTAAAATAAGATCAAAATATCATAAAATAATAATAATATACAATAAACAAATATTTTCTTCATTCACATTAATACTAATTTCATCTATTTCTCAAATAAATATCAATTTAAATTAATTTAACAAAAATAATAGAACATCAAATAATGTTACTAAATATCAATAGATCATAATATCATTAAGTAATAACCTCGATTCACGAAACTATAATCAATTGTATCCAAAAACTATACAATAAGAATAATATATAGAATAATAAATGCTACAACTAATATCACTATTTAGTACAAGAACTCCATAAAGTATAATTGAATTCAGAAACAAAAATATTAACAGTTAGCATATATAAAATTTAATATTTACATCAAATATAAAAAAAAGAGGAGAATAACATGAAAATACGTAATTTTTCATTCTTCAGCCTGATATCCGCTAAAATTAAGTTAGATCCACTTATCATCTATTAAAAAAAATCCTCATCAAGAAGAGGAACCTGATCATCACCATCATCTACTCTCATCTCAGAAAATGACATACTAATATCCTCCCAATGAAATTCTGCATCTCTCTACAAGTCACTCTTATATAAAATACTTGGCTTCTTAGATGCTCAATTCTCTAAAGTATTAATATGTTCTAAAAATTTTGAATTTGAATTTGAATTAAAGTTACTACTTGTTCTACTTAAAGTTCTAATAAATAAATAAAATCAAATTATTAACGAAATTATAGAAATAATATTGAATATAGTAATGACAATGATAAAAAAATCATACCTTCCTCAAAGTTTCAGGTTATATCTAATATAGACCAAATCATTTAAATTCTTATGATCCAATATGTTCCTCTTCTTATAGTGGATGAACTCGGACATTCTTCAATTCCTTTAATATCCATTCACATTCACATACTAACTCATAATATGAATTACAAACTTTTGCAAGTTTAAAACGCCACTGCCAAACTAACCTACCAAGTGACGTAAGGTTAAAAAATCCTATAAACAAAATGTAAGTAATGATTAATTGTAAACAATAAAAGTAAAAAAAAATATTTTATGCCTAGATTGAACTTCTCTCTTTATTATATTGTTAAAGGAATCCCAAAATTACCAATACTCTCCTTATATGTCATTATCTATAAGTTGAAGAGGTATTGCATTATCTTATGCCCAATAATAATGGTGATAGTGATCAGTATTCCCTTGTTAACATCAACTATCTTCTTGTAATCATACCTGAAGTAAAAACCTGGAATGAGGAATGTTCCAATAGCAAATAAAGAAGAGTACAACTAGTTTTTCCATTTGTTTTTAATGATAGATATAAATTGCATGTATAGAGAAGGTCTATTTTTCAAGTTAGCCTTTATAACTTCCTTATCCCTTTCTATGGGTTCATAAAAATATCTTAACGCGAGTTTATCATCACTATTTACCAGACGAAGCACCCTAATTAAAAGCTCACAAACTCTGGTCACAAATTGATAGTTGGACCAAAACTCCTTGTCCTTAACAATAATGGATGTAGCCTCTAATCCAGAATTGGAATTGGTATGCTAAGAAGTTACCCATCTATTAGTATTAAATATCTATCACAACTCCTTCTTTATCATTACAAATCTCTGTAGTATTAGAAAGTTAATAGCAAATCTAGCAATTATAAGGTGACATAAGTTCCTCTTACCAATAAATTCCATCCTTATCAAATTCAATAGCTGTGCACCTTTATCAATAAATATGGTCACCTACTTTACCTTTAACATAATCTCCTCTATCATAAGAAAATATCTACTAAATTCAATATCTTCTAACATCAAGTCAATGCAGTGAGTAGTACATAGAGTCTAATAAAATGAGTTATATGTACTCTGTAACATCATCCTAACTGATTGTAAGCTGCATCATTATTAGTGATGAATTAAACAATGTTTTCATGCCCAACTTTTTTAAAAACTTCATAAAAAAGTTGAAACAAATAATCAACATTCTTAATTATACTAGATATAGCAATTGACTTTAAAAATATGGTCCCTTTGGTAAAATAAATCAAGTAATTAATGAAACACTACTATATTTTATTAGTCCAACTATCACACATGGTAGAATACCTATAAATACCTAAGTCATTCTTTTCTCTTTCAAATAGTGTCTCATTTCAAAAATATAATTAGCAAGAAGTTTCCCTGTAAAGTTATGCATTGAAGGAGCCTTGTATCCTAGACTATGCGAGGTAATGACATCTACCATAGGCGGATACTAATGTGATTGAGTAGTATGTAATGGTACACTTGTATCATACCACCATCTAACCATAGCCATATCTACTTGCTCATCTACTTCTTTTGTTTGCATGGCAGTATAAATAGAATATTAAAATTTTGGAGTTGTTCTTGGAGTAAAAAAACTAATAAATGACCTCCCTTTTTTTTAAAAAAACTTCACTGCAGCTTGAACCACTCCCTTCTTTCTGGGTAGAAGGGATAGAAGGTCCTTTAAAATTAGATTTACCAACATCATCTCTAACAACATCAACTCTAATACATTTGAAAAATGAATTTATACTGTCAATGTTAAAACTCAATCTAGTTCTTTTATCTTTCTCTGTCTAATACTCCCATATCAAAGTCTTTATCTGCCACTTCACATAATGAGGAACCCTCTTACAAAGCTTCATTACCCTTTATTCTAGCCAAATGTCTCTTCAATCTTACAATTATTACATCTTTCAAAGTCTTACCACAATAATTAAATATGATTTGGCTCCCCGAGCTAAAACAAAAAACTAATGAGCTATGGGCCTATGCTGAATCTTTAAATCTCCCAGAAGGAACTAAAGTATCACCAATAGTGCTTGAAGTCAAACTACCCTTTATACACCTGTTAAAATCAATGCAATTGATTAATGTATTAAGTAAAATAAATTAATTATAATTTATGAGAAACACATAAGTCGTTACATACATGCAATTGATGATTCTGTTAGCTCATTAATACATCTCTAATCACATGAATATACATTTAAATTTTATAAAATATAATCTAATTTTACCTAAAATTGAAGACGACAATAGTATACGGCCCCCTTAGCCCCCTCATAGCCCTTAAGTTAATGTTTTATTCAATAATAACTGGGACGTTGTATGATTTGTCCATAATGATTGTATAATATAGAAATACTTATGGTATGGATTGTTTGCATGTAGTTTTTGTGATGTGTCGTTGTATGAATTGTATTAGTAGTGTTGTATGTACTATGTTTATAAAGGTAGTACAGATTACATAATGACATTATCTAGTTTAGTCGAATAGTAGTAAACTATGAACAAAGACATTGTATGATTTCTACATATTAAGGAGGAGTCGTGTAGTCGCTTCCAATTAAAGATTCCCCAATTCCCCAATTTCTATATTTCTAAAATTGGGAAAATTTCATGTTCTACCAAATCAAATGAAATTGATGATTTTATTAGTTCATTCATACATCTAATTATATGAATAGACAATAAATTTGATAAAATATAACATAATGTCACGTAAACTTCACAATTCCCTAATTTCTAAATTCCTAAAATTGGAAAAAATTAAAAATATACCAAATCAAATGCAATTAAAGATTCTATTAGCTCATTCATACATCTAATCATATGAATATACATTCAATTTGATAAACTATAACACAAATTTACCTAAAATTCATAATTTCTCAATTTTTATATTCCTAAAATGGCTACAAATTCAAATTCTACCAAAATCAAATACAATTAATGATTCTGTTAGCTCATTCATATATCTAATTATATAAATATGCATTCAATTTAATAACACATAACACAATTTCACATAAAATTCAAAATTTCCTAATTTCTATATTCCTAAAATTAGAAAAAATTCAAATTCTACTAAATTAAATGCAATTGATAATTATGTTAACTTATTTATATATCTAATTATATGAATATATATTCGATTTGATAAAACATAACACAATTTCACTTAAAATTTAAATTTTAAAATTTTGAAACCTTAATTCAACCTAATTTCAAATTTAATTTAATCTATGTGCATTCATGTCATATTTAATTTCTACAATGCTTAAAATTGACAAATTAAACACTAATTAATAACTAATTAAATGAAAATTTAACGAAATTGGAAAATGCCAAATCTTAAAGTTAAGAAATTCACTAATTTAAACTTAAATTCTTTAAATTGATTGATGGAAATGGTTGTAGATATTATAGAGATGCTAAAAGTTCCAATCACTTGCCTTAATCTAGTATGCAACTTGAAATATTGGTTGAAAAAGAGATGGAATTCAAATTTGTAAAAATAAGTGTTTTGTGATTGTTTATTGTTTTGAGATGTATTTTTAAGCTATTGAAATTAAATAAAGGTCATAAGTGAAACATTAAACTCAGATATATGAGCTTTTTATTTAAAAATTTGAGATTTGAGTGAAGGGAAGAAGAAAATGAAGGAGAAGAAGAGAGAAGTATGAGGAAAAAAAAATGTTTGCTAGGGCTCAGTGTGTTTTTAACGCATGGATTGGTTGATAGCATTAGTCGATAGATGTTCCAAAATTTTAAATATTACAAAATGATTTTTGAACTTTTTAGAATTTATGTCAACTCAAAACCAATCAATATAAACTGATATTTTTAGTACAAGTCGAAATACCAACTAGATACAATATTGACATAACTCTTACCTATTCCGAGCTAATATGGTTAGAACCAGTAATTGAACCAATGTTTAAAATCTTGACCAAAATACATATTTCAAACTATTTGGTTATCATGCATATGACTGGCAAGATTCCTCAATCCATAGGAAATGCATCAAGTAGAGATTGACACGTTTATCACTTCAAACTCTATTTTCCTTAAAATATAAAATTAAACAAAAAGAAAACGAACAATCGATTAAGAGTTTGAAATGACTTTGATTAAATATGATGAAGGTAGATGTAACAATTTTTTTTTTCTTTTTTGCAAAAAGAGAACGAAAGTATACTTTATTTTTGAAATGTGGAGATTATGCAAAAAATTAAGGAAAAATTATTGATTTTAATTTTAATTTATTAATTCTATGCAAAATTATTTCAAAATATACTAATGCAGAAAACAAATATTTATGAAAAAAATTGAAAAATGCAAAACTAGTCCAAATGTTATTAAAAAATATATTTAATGAAATTGTAGGAAATTTTGGGAAAGTACAAATTAAATAATCAGTTTATCATTTTAAATCTATAATTTCAAATGATAGATTGAATGAAATGAATTGGGTAAAATCAAATGTTGACATTTATAATCATGGGTTAATTTTTGATTGAAATGAATAATAATACCCATTAACTTAACCGTTTCTTCATTTCTTTGTTCTCCTATTTATCCTATTTAAATTAAAATTTTGACAACTGACTCTCTCTTCGAGTATTGATTCAATACTTTAGTCGAAGTGCTTACTTTTAAAATCTTATTCTTGTACCACACTTTATGCTTTATGAAATTAAGTTTTATTTTCTAAATAAATAAAAAAGGCTGATGTATTTGAAAATATCTTTACGAAGTTACTTTTTCATAGAATAACAGTTTCTTTATTATTATAAAAAAGTGTGTAAGTTTTTTCTTACAAGATAAATGGTTTGAAAGTGGTTGATTTTCTTTAATAATTAGCTAGGCCTAAGCATGTTTGGATATATCTCATGTGTTTGAAAGTTTGCTCTTACCTGGCTTCTCATTTTTCTCCATAATTAGTCGGGATTACCTCACCTTTCCCTCGTATGAATGAATTCCTTTTGCACTTAACCCATATTCTTTTTTCTGCTTGTGTGGAGTCTCTAGATGAAAAGAGCATCTTTTTAATTAGTTTGAATGGTTTCTATTAGCACTTCAGCAGACTTCAATCCACCGAAAGTAAAATAAATAATTATGTCCTGTCACCACTTGTTCTAGAGCGTGGACAAAATGTTTCACATCCTTTATAAAAATGTGTACAGGGTCTCTCACATAAAGTAATT
>JAOXYD010023967.1:0-28091 GCA_028565735.1 Pinacopodium congolense | reverse complement strand
ATAATGCTTGATTATAAGAAGTAGGTTCTTGAACAGTTGACAATTGTGCTAAAAAAGAAATGTGTGCAGTAGAATAAGCAATATGAGATGAATGGAAAACATTGGAAACAGAAGAATCCGAATCCAAAGGAGCAAGAACTTAATTACAAACAAAATCATTTAACCATGCAGGTTTGGAGGACATACGAGTGGAACGCCTTAATGGGATAGAAGACACCTGAGTAGATGAACTAGGTGCAAAAGACAAAGGTAAATTGAGATCAGATGATGGTATATCAGGCACTAAATCAGGAACAGCATCTGAAATAGGCACAGGTAAGGGAGGATGAGAAGGGTCAAACTGAGAAAAAGCATAAGGAAAAACATGCTCATGAAAGACAACATCCCTAGAACAGAATGTGGTATGGGAATCAATGTCAAACAATTTAAAAGCCTTTTGACCCTGATTATAACCAAGAAAGACACATCTATGAGCTCTTGGGGTAAACTTGTCTTTGTGTGGAAAAACATTAGTTGCAAAACATAAGCAACCGAATGTTCGGAACATAGTATATGAAGGAACACGTCCATACAGAACCTCATTAGGAGATTTCCAGTGTAAAACTGGAGTGGGCAGGCGGTTAATAATGTGTGTGGCAGTCAACAATGATTCCCCCCAAAAGGTTCTAGGTAAAGATGCCTGAATCATAAGGGCTCTAGCAACTTGAAGAAGATGTTTATGTTTGCGGTCAACAACCCCATTTTGTTGTGGGGTATAAACGCATGATCTTTGATGAACGATACCAAGATCCTTAAACAAGAGTTGACAAGTGGTACCTAAAAACTCAGATCCATTATCAGAACGAACTACTTTGACAGTAGTTTAAAACTGATTTTGGATCATACAACAGAAAGTTTGTAAAAGGTTTGAAGTCTGAGTTTTATGGTGCATAAGGAATGTCCAAGTGGCTCTGCTATAATCATCTATGACAGTAAGCATATAATGACCTCCTGAGAGAGATTCTTGTCTGTAAGGGCCCCAAATATCCACATGAATCAAATCAAATATGTGATTAGATTGAATGGAGCTAGATGGAAAAGGTAATCGTTGTTGTTTGGAAAGGGGATAGACAATACAAACAGTATCAACAACTGAGATTTTATTCATGTTTATAGGAATACGTTTGAGTACATGGAAAGAGGAATGTCCTAAACGTTTATGCCATAGATGAATATCAGAATCTGTATTATCATGTATTGAAGCAACAAATGAAGAAGTAAACTGTGAAAAAGAATTGGCTAAAAAAGAATGCCTGTCCAATATGTATAGGTTGCCCACTAATCGGCCTATGCCCAAAATCTCCTTAGTCTTCAGGTCCTGCAATGTATAGTGGGAGGGGAAAAACTCAAACTTAACCCCTGCAGTAGTACTCAACTTACTGACAGATAGCAAGTTGAATTTAAAATTAGGAAGATGAAGCACATCAGTTAAAACAAGGTTGTGTTGAAGCCTAACATCACCTATATGATGTACATGCTTGACTGACCCATCAGGTGAGTATACAGGTACACAAGAAGGTGGTTTCAAAGGATTGATCAAAAGAGACAACTTTGCACACATATGATTAGACGCACTAGTGTCAACTATCCAAGAATCAGATCCTATAACATCAAAACATGATAATGCATGAAGAGAAAGTGTACTTGCCATGTCATCTAGTTGTGCATAATTGACCTTCACTGGATCCAATAAGGTTGTGCCCTTCATCAACTTCATGACCTCTATCCTAACTAAATCATAGATCAGTGTGTTCTGCTCCTTCTGATCTTCAACCTTGGACTCCATAGCAGTAGCCACAAAGCCTTTGTTGCCAATAGGATTCCTTCTCTTCTGTTCTATCATAGTCTTGTACCAATCCGGAACCCCATGAATTTTAAAACAACTGTCCCTAGTGTGTCCATGCTTATCACAGAAATCGCAATGCAGAGACCTCTTATCAATTACCCCTTCTTCCGATTGCCAGTTTTACTATTGGTATCCTTCTTTGATTCCTGAACTCTAACCATGTGTGCACTATGTTCAATAGAATCAGTGAATCCTACATGGACTTCTCTCTGTTTTTCTACCCTCAGTATCATAGAATAGGCACGATTAACAGTAGGCAGTGGTTCCATCACTAAAATCTGATTCCGTATATGATCATATCCCTCATTAAGGCCCATCAAAAATTGCATAAGCTGATTTAACGATGTTAAATCAGCAACAATTTTTGATGAACCACAGGTGCATTGAGGTATTGGCATCAAACAAAATAACTCATCCCACAATCTTTTAAGCCTAGTAAAGTAAGTAATGACAGACTGATTTCCCTGAGATATAGAAGCTATCTCCCTCTGAATTTGATACAACAAAGGTCCATTACAGTCACCATAACGTTCCTCAAGTTCCAACCACAATTCTCTAGCAGTATTAGAGTATATAAATGCTTCCACAATTTCTTTCGAAATAGAATTCAACAACCAAGACCTAACCATGCAATCCACCCGTATCCACTCATCATAATCAATAGATGACATGCTAGGTTTTATACAGCGACCATCTATAAACCCTAGTTTTAGTTTAGCTCCAAGAGCAATCTTAATGGAACGACTCCAAGACAAAAAATTGTTACCAGATAATGGCGTTGTGACTAACACCATGCCGGGATGATCAGACGTCTGTAAAAACAAGGCGTCTCTGGAACTTTGTGGTCGCACACCGAGTCCACTGTCGGTAGCCGATTCACTGCCTGGATGCTCCATTTTTGAACAAAGTCACCACTCGAACCTCCGATCACCAAAAAAACCTAAAAACAAACACAATTGCTGCTTCGATCGAAGCAGAAAAAACGCCTAATGGAACTGGAAAACACCAAAACGTGATAGTGCTTCCATCGATCTTCAAAGGTCTTACAGAGATCTCGTCGATTACTGCTTCAATCGAACCAGATGAGCATCGACAGCAGAAACGAAAACCTAAATGGCTCTGATACCATGAGAAGAATCGAGATAAGGGTAAAAATATCTGTATTTCTTATTAACTGAAACTATCTGTACATCCAAGGCTTATATATGGTCAACACTTAAATACAGTCAAAACACCTTAAACAGTGCAGTATAAGGCTACAGTTAAAATAAAGATAAACAATACATTACAAATGTTAACAGAATGATACCTGTTATGGCTTCAAGATTAATTGAAAACTATCGAACCTATCTTTTATTTCAAAGGAAGAGAGAAGGGTCTTGTTGACCCATTTGATTCCAATGTCCCTTGCACCCATTAACCATCATACTGGACCTATTCCACTAGAATCAATAATAATGTCACACGGGCACATTAGTTATGAAATAATATAGAAGTAGTACAAAACCATGATTAAGAAGCCTATAGGAAAAGGAACACAAGCTAACAGAACTTATGCAGAAAAAGTTGGTGTTAATGATCAATTATAAAACGACCTGATGGTGGAACATTCCTTCTTGCTTGTTTATTTTCTTTGAAAACGTTGAGGGCGATTCTATTTGCAAGCAACATGTTTCCAGATACAATTATGTTAGTGAGAACTGTGTTATGGGGAGAAAGAGATTGAGAGGGAGAGAGGAGATGTGGAATGTCGTGTACAAAAGATACTTGTAGAAGACCAGACAGAAGTGCAGAGCGGTGATAAAAAAGAAAAGTGGGAAATTCGGAGGTACATGATCTGCTTTTGACTTGTTAACAAATGCTCTTTCCGGGTAGCCACACGTGGAATTGGTGAGATTATGAAAGTTTTCACTTAAATGATAAACTATCGCACGCTAGAATGAAATGCACGTATCCTTGGTTATGCAATATATATTTTTTTATCAATTGAATAAATTATACGATTTTAAATGCAGATGAGTAAATGTGTCAATTTTCGGTGGTATTACAACCCTTTATGAAGTGCTGAGTAAATGTATACATTTTTGGACGGATCATCTTTTTATGAATTGATAAACTTTATCGAAATTATAATTTACTTCTAAGTCGAATTAAACTTCCTTGTTATATCGTGACTACAATTTGAACGGAGAGAAATAAGATCAAAATTCAAGTGATACTATTTACATATCCCCATTTAACATATAATCTATAAGACATAAATTTGTTCATAAAAAATTTGTTCATCATTTTTATATTTATAATTTATCTAAAATCATTAATTTTTTACCAAGTCACACGACATAATAAATCTTCTTCATATATATTATTATTAAAAAATAATAAATTTGCTCAATCAACTTTGATATCATATGACATGTGTTAACATGAAATTTGGGCAGAAAAAATTTTAGTAAATTTTTATATTTATACATTATTCTTTATTAACAAAAAAATTTATTAATTATTTTATATATTTTTTAATTAATAAAAACAAACTCTTTGAATCAAGCAGACTTGATTAAGAATGTGTTGGATCAATATTTTTTTGGTGATATTAGTAGTTATATTATAATGGAATTAAGTAATATGTAAAATTTTAAATTTAATTGTTGCGTAGATATTTAATAAATTATATATACCTAAAGGATAAATTTGTAGTTTGAATATTTAATAGATAAAGAACAATTAAATTAATTGTCAAATTTTATCATAAGAAGTTTTTTCTTCCCTTATTTCCTTGAAGGATTACCCAAGCCTTCGTCTATTTCCACTACTTATTAGAAAAGTGAAGATCGATCGAAAGTAGCATGACTAATATGAGTTTGAAGTTTCCTTAGTAGCTCCTGTCCGACAGTTTCTGTGACCTTCATTTTTTTTCATTAGCTTACCAAAATAATAAAGACTTAGACTAGTCTATCTTCAATTTCTATATGATTCACCAATTACAAGTTTTTACTATTGTAGTTTATTCATACTCTAAATCAATAAAATAATCTAACATAAGATTAATTAAAGGCAAGTGTATCTCGTCAACATATAATATAGTGGATGGTAAGTTAGATATCATCTCCTATAGGGATCTACTCTAACTACTAGTTTAACTGGTGTTTAATTATCTAGATAACTTCAAATTGAGAAAATAAACTAAATTAAAATAATTAAAATAATCTAACATAACTATCAACTATTCAATATAAACACAAGTAACTAGACATTCTATCAATCTTAAGATTTAGCTAAGATTTCAAAGATCAATAGACTAACTAAGTCTAGGGAATTTCTGATGTGACTAAATTTAAGATATCTTCTTTAAAACAAGACATAAATGTAGTTAAGTTAATACGTTATCTCTATTAGTCCTATTATATTATTTGATCATACTTAGGTAATAGATTTAAAGATCAAGAAATTCAATCATAAAATTTCCTTTTAGAATTGAGACCTTCATAATTAACCACTGTTTATCATTCGCTTATTTAAATTGTGATATTTATTGACTTTTTCAATAGAATCCCTATATGAATATACTAGAGATGGATAGTCCACAATAAACAATTAAGCACTTAAATAAATAAAGATCTTCATGTGTAGTAAGATAAAAATAAATTCATCTAATATCATAATCTTAACTAAGATAGTTTAACATGCATGATCATTAATAAAGACAAAGATATAAATAAAGAATACATAATTTTTCAATGAAACTAAAATAGTTAGTACAAAGAAGAAATATAACTAAAATTTCTCTATCCCAATTCCAAATCTTGCTCGTCAATCCATTTTGCATGATCTTAACAAATCTTAAATTCAATAACTTAATTTAAAGAAAGAGCAAAATAAAACTAACCTTAACGAAAACAAAAACCTAACAAAGAATAAGAAAAAAAACCTAACTAAGATAACTTTGAATCTCTCTACCTCTCATTTCTCTCTACTTATGGATCTCACCCCTTTTTTATGTTGCCTACTCTCCTTTTATAGTTTTAGATGACTCCTAGGATTATGAGGCAATCCTAATATGTTTTTTAAGATATTTGAGTCATTATTAGTCTAAGTCTTTAAATCTTGTGTTTTTAGATGTATAATAGTCCTTGAACTAGAGTAGAACAACGTTGCTAAAGGAAGCCATTATTCTTCTATCATTTCTTTACTCTTCTCCACTTTTTTAAGGTACAACAGTGGTTTCAATAGGATATAAATAATGCCATTGAAGGGGTCATTAATGTCTTTCTCTCTCAATGTCATTCACCCCTTTTCGCACTTTAATCCCTCAAATCATTGTGTATTAGAAATGTAAATAAAATAACTCTTAAGGAGGGCAAATTCATACATTAATAAGTGTAAATTCATTTTAAAATGTGATATACAAAATTACATGAATTATCCTTTTCAATTACTCCGTGCTTAAACTATTTCTTGTTCTTAAGCAATCATTTAGATACTCCTTTAAAAAAATTCCAAAAGCAATCAAAAGTTGATTGGGCACTAAAGCATAAATTAATGCAATTGAATATAACTAATGTATACTAATTCAATAATAACTATGATGTGACTTAACAAACACATAATTTCATAGTTAATCATAGTCGCCTTTTATACACAATATCAAGTATCTAATTAATTCTTTACTGATCATCATACAAAATGGTTTAAAGATACTTTGAGAGTATTAAAGGGTTGTTTGAAAAGTCACCTAGCCTTGTTACACAAAGTTAAACACTTTGTCATGAATATCCCTAGTTACTTAACTATGTCTCTGTCTCAAGTAACTACAAGCACCACTTTTTTACGTTGACCTTTTTATTAATATGAAACCATTACAATGAAATTTTTTGCTTACTTATTCACACTTTTTTCTTTTTAAAACTTTTCAAATTAAAAAAAACTTTATTTATCTAACTAGAAATCCTATTCCAAATTTCCATAAAAACCTATATAGAATGTCTTCAGAAACCTAATATTGCATATGAGGTTCACTAAATACATATAATCATACAAAAGAAAAAAAAAAGTTAGAAACCAAGTAAGAGTAGTTCGATGCTAACTATGTTAACCATATTGACTGCATTAGAGTGAACAAATCAATAATTAACTAAACGCTAGAAAAAGTCTAAGTAAGGCATAAAAAATAATTATTTTTGAATTCACAACAATTCAAGTGCATATTAACAAAAAATCCAATTCCCTTCCATCATAATTAAACTAAACATCATCTTCGATGTTCAAATAACATAGATAAATGATAAAGAAAAGAGAATGGAAAAGGAAACTTCCTTGAATTTGTAACACTGATAACTCTTTAAGCCATCCATGCTAATGGAAAGAAAATCATGCCATAAAAAAGAGTAGAAAGTATAAAAATAATAAAAATTCATCTAAATCAAAGATAACAAAATTGAAATCCTAACTATTGTAAAGTTCAATGGTTAGGTTTCCTTCCAATAAGTATTTCTTTTAAGATCTTTGAGTTAGATCCTATCATTATAGAAAAATAACTCTCTACCTAAATTGATTTATTCAATCGAACTCTTCATATTCAAGATAGCTCATAAAAAATCTATGAGCTGCTGCACCTATCGTTAGACATCTTCATATACCTCCTATATCTTATTTATCATACCTTGGTAAAAGCTCTTGATATTAAACTCCTTTCTTGCGATAAGAAACTATAGTATTAATAAAATCAATGAACATAGGTACATTTTTTCCTTCTCGAAATACTATCAAATCAATAAATTTATCTATGTCCTTATCCAACCCAAATGTTAGCTCATATTCACTTGCTACTCTTTCATCTTCATCTTTCAGCCTTAGGTCCAATTCTACAGTATTAGGTAGTTTAACTTATTCATATTATGTAATTAATTTAATTAACTACCCAACTTGGATTTCTAAGTCACGATAGGTAGCTTCCATTGTTTCTTAAATGGCCTCTCTCGTAGATAAGAACTCACTTATTTGTCAACATAATGTCAATCTTGACTCCTCCTCATATTATCGATAATAAACTAGTGGAGGTAACTCAAAGTAAGTTGTATTAATCCAGAAGTATCATAAGTTGTAAAAGTTACTCCATTATTGTTTGGTTGTTTAATGAACTTAGATAATATGATTAAAATTCCAGAAGTTCAATCCTAATTTCCCCTTCTAGAGTAAACTCTCACAATTAACTAATGTTCAGTCATTCACTTATTTAAATTGTATTTTTTATTGACTTTTCCAGTAACGAGGGTAAATTTCTTAGATTCTTAATTACATAAGAATCTATTCTAGATGACCAGTCCACAATAAATAATTAAACATTAAAATAAACAAAGATCTTCACATAGATTAAGATAATTAAGTAAGACAACAATAAATTCATCTATTATCCTAACCATAATAATGACAATTTAAGCATACAGGATAACTATTAAAGATAAAGATATAAAAAAAACAACATATAATTTATTAATGAAACTAAAAGAGTCAATATAAAGAAAAAAGAAAAAGTTACAACCAAAATTTCTCTATCCCAATTGCAAATGTTGATCTTCAATCTACCTTGAACACACCTTACGAATCTTAAAATCAATAACTTAATATACATATAGAAAAAAAAGAAAACTAATCTTTAAAAAACAAAAATCTAACTAAGAACAAGAACAAAAACTTAAGACAACTTGGAATCTCTCTATTTTTCACATCTCTCTATTGACGCTCTACCCCCTTTTTTTAATATTTCATTCTCTCCTTTTTATAGTTTTGGACAGCTCCTAAGGTTATGATGAAATCTTAATATGTTTTTTTGGGGTATTTGAGTCATTCTTGGTTTAAATAATCTTCAAATCTTGTGTTTTTAGATGCACAACGTTGCCTAAACTAAAGTAGAACAACATCTTTTAAGGGGGTCATTGTTCTTCTATCTTTTTCTTTACTTTTATCCATTTTTTAGGGTATAATAGTGGTTTCAACGGGACATAAATAGTGTTGTTGAAAGGGTCTACTAATGTCCAACTATCTTGTGCAAATTTTTTATCTTTCTCCCCTTTTTTACACTTCAATCCCTCAAATTAACATATACCTAAAATGTCACTAAAGTTTCTCTTAAAGAGGGAAAATTCATTTATTAATAAGGATAACAACATCTTAAAAAATGAAATAAAAATCTATATATGAATTGTCCCTAGCATTTGCACATGGGTGATTCCAAAAAACACATAAGAAAACTTGAAAGGAGACTTCAAATGTAGGAGAGATTTTAAGAAATGATAACTTTCATTTTTTTTCGGTCCATAATGATGCATATTTTTCTTTCTTTCTTTCTTTCTTTTTTGCCTATTGGATTCATTATAAAAACAATTTTTAGAGTATTTTGAATCTTATTATTAGCAGATTGTTCTTGTTTCTGATAATATATTTTGTTCTCATTTTTATCTTCATGCCAAATTATTATTATTTTCTTTCCAAATAGAAATTGAAGGTTTATGCTTTTCATGTTTCTTTTGAAAATGTGATAAGAATTAAATCCAACTAAGCAATATTTAAGAACAAATTATACATATTCTAAAATTTTTTATTTTTTTATAATGGTTTACCTACTGGCTCTTGAAGCTATACTCGATATAGGCTTCTATATAATATGTTTTTTTTCTAAGTCTTATCCTCAATTATAAAAACTGAATTTAATTAAATACATGGATACTACTTTAGAAGAAATATCTAGGAGAACATAATAACTAGAATGGTTATTATTATAGTGTTTCTTTTGAAAATTATAAATACGAATTATAACCAATAAAGGAACATTAAGGAAAATTAATGGGTGTCGAACCCAATAAAAAATCTTACTTTAATATAAATAAATAACTTGCAAACAATGATGAGTAGAGTTGTGATTCATAAGAATTTTATTGATTTATTAGTTTCTAAAAGTCGATAAAAGAAATAAAAGAAAGGGGTCTTTTGAATATTAACTAAAGCAAACAAAATTAACTAATGTCAAAATCAAAATAAGAAAAGATTCAATAATAGATAGGTATCTAATCTTCGGAATAATCTTAGTTAAGTTTTTTCGACTAGATTATTTACACAAAAAAATTGATTTCTTTAATTCTTAAATAAATTAGTTCTAGTGGTTAATAAGCTCTTTGAATTATTTCTCTTACTACTATGTAAACATAAATAAGCTCTTAGGATTTAGTTTATCAATAGAATGAAACACTAGAAAGACTACCAATTTCAACTAACAAACTCACAAGCTTAGTTCATTTAAGTTAGATAATCTATTCCCTTAATTCAATAACTATTTTTCCATAAATATTATAATCTTTAAGTAATTACACATTTGAAATTCTAATTATTTTAATCTATTGAACAACAAGCTTCTTACACAGTAAATCAAAAAACTAATTTTATTTAACCTAAAGAACGTACAAATATTTAGAAATACAAATAATACAATGTAATCAATTCGACCTTACAATTCTCCTATGGGGGAGTGAAATAGAACATGAAATCGTAAGCTCCCAAGCAGTGGGAGGAGCCCGGGGCTCTAACCGCGTGCCTTTTGAAGAATGAATTGGCGACTCATAGGCAATGGTGGTTAAGGGCACCTGTTAGAATCATAGCAAAAGCGAGTCTTCATAGGGCAATTGTCACTGCTTATGGACCTAAACCTGGGTGATCTAATCCATAACTAGGATGAACCTTGGGTGAAACTAAGTGGAAACTATTCGTTTATAATGAAAGAAAAATAATGAAAGGAAGAATAAAGCTACTGTTGTTGATCGAAAAAGGTAGACAATGATAATGGAATGCAACTTTTTTGTCTTTCTCCCCTCTTTTCTCCTTCTTGTTTTAATCCCTCTTGAGAGTGTTTTTGATGGATCTAGATCTCTTGCTAGGTGAGTTATGATGGATAATAGCTATGTATAGTTTTTGTAACCTTAAATAGGTCCTTTAGGCATTTTGGTCCTTTTTTCCTAAAGTTCCCATCATGTCTCACGTTTTCCAGTAGCATAATAGTGCTTGATTTGAGGAACAATGACACCATTTATAAGGGTTTTTTTTTCTTTTAACTTTGAGTAGGAGTTAAGCAGTAGTTCTTAAGGATAACAATGACACTATTTATAAGAATCGTTATCCTTCTGACTTTTTTATTACATAGATAACGAAAGTCACTCTTTGAGAAGAATAACATCATTGTGTGTTCATGTTATACTTTTTCCTTTTTTTTGTCACATTATGCTCTTTTAATGTAAAATGTTCTTGAATGTCACGAACTAAACTGGGTACGTGATTGGCATATAGGACCTGAGAACTAGAACCTTTAGGTTACAAGTAAGCCTAGCCACTAATGATAAATATATACACAAAACCAAATGAAATGATAACCCAGGCACACGTAAGACAACAAAAAATAAATGTATGATAGTAATATGGTATGTCAGAAGAAATTTACAATACACTAAGCCATGTTGCTAAAGATGGTAGAGCATAAGAATGAATAATAAGGAATAAGAAAATACATAAAAGTAGGAATACTGCAACCAACACTCCTCGATAGTCACACTACTTTGAAGGTAATGGTAGTTGATCTAAATATAAGGGAAGTCAAACCTTACCAAGTAAGTGTATATCACCTTATGATACCCAAAAACATGCTCACACATGTTAGGTCAATATGGCACCTAAGAGGGGGTAAATTATGATTTTAAAACAGTTTGTTTAAATAAATAGAACAAGATGAATAAAGATGTGGAAGATTATAAATAATTCACGAAAAAAATTGATCAACACAATAAGACAAGTGCATAAAATTGAAAAGTAAGGGAAGAAGAGATACACTAAATTTATACTAGCTCAAAACAATTCACTTATCCATACATCTAGTTTCCAATACTATTTTTGAGATGACTGTAATATTCAACAAAAAAAATACAACATTCAATCTTACAATCCTTTTAAGGTTCAAGGATAACCTTTCACTCAATTCTTTTTCTTAGGCTAAAGAATTACCTCTCAAGCTCACAATTCTATAAGAATTATGCTTCACTTAATTTCACTTGGTATATAGAAGAAGCTAGAAAGGATGAATGCATAATAATAAAGCTTTAAAAGAAAAACCTCACACAAACACACCACATAAAAGAACATATACGTCTCAGAAAACTTTTTATAGAAAACAAACTAATAAAAGCTTCACTTAATCATTGTTGTAAAACACTCTTAAACTATAACCTTTAAACATGAGTAAAACAACCTATTTATACTAAAACTCAATCAATTAGCCATTGTCCAATGGATATAATACTGTTATAAAGAATTAATATTTTTATAGTTGTGTAATCTATCGAATCCTAAACTTACGTTTCATTTTTTCAATATTCAGCTGATCTATAAGCATGGTTCAGATGATCCATTGACCAAAGGCTTGCATTCGGTCAACCGTTCTTCACCATTTAGTCGATCAATCTAAACAAATTAGTAAAATCAAACACTTTGGCCCTAAACAATTAAGCTTAAACTAGAAATAAATAAAAAAGCCAAAACTATTATATACTTAAAAGCACTTAATTTAAGCTTAATTTAAAATTACATTAACTTATGCATTCTTATTTAATTAAATCCCTTATCAAGAGAATTTTTAACATATCAAACACATAAACCTTTTAATTATACACCTATATGCATTTTCTAAGATATGTGTACATGATAAACATGTAAAATCCTCTTAAACCACCAAAATTTAATTAAGCAAGACCTAAAATAAAGAATACATAGCTAAACCTATATTAAAATAATTTCGTTCTCCAAGCTTTGAGTCTTCATAAATTATTCATAAGCTTTGATCAAACTCTAAGACTCTTTAAGTAATCATACTCACTCTTTGTTTAAACCTATCTTTCAACACATTTAATACACAAGCATTAATAGTAAAGTTTGTTTTGTCATCATCAAAATAAGGTGTAACATCCCTTGGTTCATCAGCCTCCCCCATTTTAGTGATGATAAAATCACGTGATATTATAGATTAAATAAAAATAGTAGATATTAGCCACACATCACATGAACATCAAACTTTTGATAAACTCCCCCTAAATATGAAGAAATCAAGTAATAATGATTTTAAAACAAACCATCTAACTAAAAACACAATCCAAACTTTATAAACAAACATCACAATTATAAAATTTTAACGTCCAAAAGTAACTCCCCCTAAATTTATGCATTAAGAAAGATATCCCCCTTTATAAAACATAATCTCACACATTTGGCATCATAATATCACATAATTCTCTCCCCCTTTTTTGGAATCATCACACAAATAAGACATTCAAATATATTAACATAATATATCTAAACAAATGAAGGAAATTAAACCATAAGAATATCATATGGAGAGAAATATAAACCAAAGAACATCATATGAAGGAGTAAATCATATAGATAAGGAGGTAATGTCATAAAACAAAAGTATCATAAAAAATACATAAAAAACAACCAAAGAACAACAGATATCACTACAGGAGATCTGATGAAGGTTAAGGAGGAAGTCTAGAGAGGATCTCGTGAAACAAAGCATTTTTCTTATCCACTTGACTCGTCACATAATCAACCTTATGAAAAGGGATTCAATCTCGAACTCAATATCATAAGGAGTAGTTGGAGGTCTAGTCGAAGCAAGTCTAGCAGTGTACCCTCATCATCAAGGTGCACAGAAATAGTGAAACTTAGAGTAGGTGCATCATCATCATTAGGGAGAACAGAAGTAACCGAGCGCTGCTGTCATTGGTGAGGTTGAGTCATATGACCATCAACTTATTGAAAACACATACACCTTAATAAGTTTTGATCAAAGAAGGAATAGCACTCAAAATCATCTTCTATAGGAGGGATATGAAAGTATTGGAAGATGTGGCTAAGAATAAGAAAATACGAGATATGCTGATTCTTTTTCTTGGAACAGACAAAGTAAATCATGTTGTGTGAGATGAAATCCCCTAAGTGGATTTTCTCACCAAGTATAGGGGTTGAAATAAACCAAATTTCATCATAACCTAGGTCAATATAATGACCATTAGAAGAAATAAAGTTGTATTCGATAAACAGATGATGGAATAACACTCAAGTTTCTCATGTATTTTGGTTTTTCAATAATACATAGTTTTGATTCTCTTGGCTAAAGTGTAAGATTTATTAATACATTTTGTCATACAGTCATAGTGAGAAAAGACAGGGGGAATTGGAATTCCTAGGATGTTATTAATTAAGCCTCTAATAAGATGAATAGAGAAATTTTATACTGTATAAATAAAGACATACTCATCATTCTCCTTCACCTCTCCAAGGTTGTAATAAAAAAGTTTAATAGGGGTGGGACAAATCTCAGAAGAAAGAGTTAAAAGAGGCTCCCACACTTAATCAAGGAAGAACTGGACAAGCCCATTTTTCTTAAAGAAGTCTAATTAGGCAGGAGAAATTGTATAATTTCATAAAGTTTTCTAAGTGCATAATCTTAAAAATTGTCAGAATCAACATCAAAATATCAATTCCTTTGACTAGTTGGGATTTCCTACTCTTAGAGGTACCACCATCACGAGTTCTATCTATAATGGGAATTCAACCAAACTAAGATTTCAAAGACTTAAGGAAAGACTCTAAGAATATCAATGGGAACCTAAGAAGGTTCTAAGAATGGAAAACATGCATGAGTTATCTCTTTGTCTAAAGTCAATAACACAACCTATAAATATGCAAGTACACAGATGACTAAATGCTCAAAAATTTTAAACCTAAAATGCTTCTATATGATATGTTATGCAACCTTAATTAAAAAATGTAGGGTTTACTCAATAAAGGGCATTTCGATTTTTGTTTAAGAATTGATATAACTATACTTTGATAAAAAAAATTTTAACTATAAGAAATTTATGAAACAATATACTAAAACATTATTTCAAACTTATAAAGATCATAATTAAACTTAATCAGGCTTAAGGACAATTATACAAATTAAAATTTTCTTTGAATACAGAAGTTGGGAAAGACAACAACTTTATTAAGATAGATTCATTTGAAGAAGTAATTTAATTTAATTTAATGACTAATTGAATTGTTAAAATTTTAATTTCATGAACATAGTTTAAATTTGAACAGAAAATAAAAAATCTCTAAAGATTGAATCTGAAAATTTGAAAAAAAAATAGAAATTGACATTAATAAAAGCAATTAATTTAACACAAACTATTATTGAGTGTCTAATTGAATTTTCAATTAAAAATTAGTTATTTTGACTAGAAAATTGGATAAACCCTAAAATAAAAACTGAAATTGGGAAAAACCAAAATTGAACACATACAAATGCAATTAGATGTCCTAAAACCTCAATTCTACTTTTAATTGCATGAAAATACAAACAATTTTGGCTAATTTCCCAATTCAAAGCAAAACCCCAATTTTTAAACCCTAAAATGCATGAATTCTACCAATCGAACAAACAAGATGCAATTGAAGTAAAATACTAGAGTGCAAAAGCTTGGAAGGTTACCAAATACAAGGAGGCAGCTTTGGAGACAATTAGAACTTCACTAGAGAGGTAGACAGAGGGAGGGGATAGATACGATGGCAAGGAGAGATTTTCCATAAGGAAAAGCTTTTTAGGCTAAAAAGAGGTTAGAAGTAGGTAAGAAAGATTTAGAGTCTCAACGAACTATTTAGAAGGCTTAACATTTAGCAGAGTATAAAGGGAAACTTTGAAGGAAACGGTAATAGAGATTTAGAGAGATAGGCTAAAAGAAATAAAATAGAAGAAGAAGAGGCAAGCAGAACTTAAACCTGACATTTCTAAATATAGTTCTACCAAACTAATTATATCAGTCGATCGATAACAGGTCAATTGATGGGCTAAAAAGATGTTAGAAGTCAGAGAGGAAGATCAAGAGAGTCTCAATGAACTTTTTATGATGCTCAGCAATTAGCAGAGGAGGAGAGGGAAGCTTCGAAGCCAACGACAATGTAGTTTTAGAGAGATAGGAAAAAGAAATAAAATAGAAGAAGAAGAGACGCGCGAAACTTAAACCCAAAATTCTTAACTATCGGTCAACTGAACTAATTATATTGATTGGCCAATAATAGGTTAACCAAACTCCTCATATCGGTCGACTAAATAAATACCAATGAACATACACAAAATAGACCCGAAACAATTTATGAAAGGAATAATTGCATTCATCTGTATTTATTTTTAGGACCAATAAGACAATTAACACAATTATTTCACACTTTTACATATACTTAATTTAGATAATAGTAGAGAACCTTCGAATTTAAGTTTCATCCTTTTTAATTGATTTTTCTCTTGGTTTAACAATGATATTTTATTTCTTTCAAGGCACCTATAAAAATAAGCATTTTAATGAATTTTTGGTATCCATATCATTTTGGGTCCTTGAGTATTAGTTTTGTACCTTTAATAACTATTTGAAAATGCATTCAAATTTTTTAATCAATCGTAGTAAAAATATTTAATATAACCATATCATTCACAATATGAACAAAACAATGGAGTGAATGTTCCATATGCATTTCTAGGTTTATAACCATGATAAAAGCTTTGTTGAAAGCTTTGTTTTGGTTAAATAAGGGTTCTTTGACAATGAGAATAGCTCCTAACTTTTTTAGTATATATGAATGCATGAAACCCAGATTGATGTTTACTTAGAGATGGATTTTGAATAATCATAGGACTTTCATCTTCCAAATTTTTTCCTTATACGAAATAGTCTTGCTAGTGGATGCGTCATTGCTTTATATCCTAAGCCATGTTTATTATTACCCAATTTTTTAGCATGGTTTCAATTTTTTATTTTCCCTTGGTAAATTTTGCAAGCTACTTCTTAAGAGATTCTACTTCTTTTTTTAAGGCGATATTCTCATTTACTAATTCATCGACATCTTTGTTGATTGAATCTAGATATTTTCTAAGTCCTTTATTTTCCAATTTATATTCATTGATCATTTTCATGGATTCCTTATTTTTATCATGCAATTTCTTCTTTTTCTTCGCTAGATCTTCTATTAATTCTAGGAGTTCTTCATACATATATTCAACTTCATATTCATCATTCGAGTGAGGAACACTTACCTCGTTGTGAGCCATGAAGCACATGTTTGTGACTTCTTCCTTTTTGAAGTCACTTGATTAACTTCATGCCACTTTTAGAGCTTTCTTCTTGAAATCCTTCTTTTCTTTCTTTTTGTATTCTTGGAGATGTGAGCAATACGTCTTCAAATAGCCTTTTTCACCACATTCGAAACAAGTCACGTTAAAGAATTTATTTTTGAATGGATACCTACCTTCTCTCTTACAAATTGGAGCTTTTCTTCATATAAACTTTCTTAAACCTCTCGTAATGAGTGCGATAGATTCTCCTTCACCACCTTCATAAGACAAATCTTCATTCTCGCTATCTTCCTATCTTATAGTCTTCAACCCTATGTTTTTCTTTTTTTTAATGCTTCCTCTTCTTTCATATCTTTTAATAACATTTTGTGTGTGAGAAATTATCCAATGAGTTGATCGAGGGACAGGACATTAAGAATTTTTACTTCTTAAATTGCTGTCACTTTAGGCTCCCATGGCTTCGGTAAGGATCTTAGGATTTTTCTAGTAAGATTAACATTTGAATAGGTCTTACCTAGACCTTTTAAAGAACTAAGAATATTTGTAAAATGAGTATATATAGTAGATATATTTTCATCTTGTGTCATTTTAAAAAGCTTGAATTGATGAGTGAGCATACTTATTTTAGTCTCCTTTGCTTGATTTATGCCTTTATGAGTAATCTCTAGTGTGTGTCAAATATCATATATAGTGTCACACATAGAAATTCTATTAAACTCTTCTATACTTAGAGAACAAAAACAAATATGCATGGCTTTAGTATTCAAATAAGCTAATTTCTTTTCTTTAATGCTAACTCATGATCTTATTTAATCAAGACTTTGTTACCAATAAGTTTGGAAGGCAAGTTGGTTTTTTGTAAAACGACAAACCATAAGTCTATACTTTCACTTCTCAAATAATATCTCATCCTACTCTTCTAATATAAATAATTGTTTCCATCAATGTATGGTGTTCTATAAGTGTTTTGATCTTCTAAGCTAGATAAGGGAGCAAAATTATTCATCAAGTGTACCATATGATCTTTACTTACTAATTCTTTGAAATTACAGTAATGTGAGACGTACTCTCTAAAACCAATTATTAGGTCAGTATGGCACTCAAGAGGGAGTGAATTAAGATTTAAAAATTGTTTGTCTAAATTAATAGGTCAAGATGAATAAAGATGCAGAAGCTTATAACCAATTCACTAAAATAATCAATCAATATAATAATACAAGTGCATAAAAGTAAAGAGTAAGGGAAGAAGAGATACACCGGATTATACTAATTTAGAGTGGTCCACTTGTCTATACGTGTAGTTCCTAACACCACTGTTGAAATGATTGCAATATTCAACCAAAGAAATACAATGTTTAGTCTTACAATAAATTTTAAGACTCAAGGATAACCTTTCAATCAATAGGTTTTCTTAGGCTAAAGAATTACCTTTCAAGCTCACAATTCTACAGGAATTATACTTCACTTAATTTCACTTGATGTATGGAAGAGGCTAGAAAAGATGAATGCATAATAATAAAGCTTTAAAAGAAAAACCTCATATAATCACACCACATAAAAGAACTTAAACCTTTTGGATAAATTTTTGTAAAAAAATAAACTGATAAAAGCTTCTCTTAATCATTGTTGTACAACACTCTTAAACTATATCTTTTAAACATGAGTAGAACAACCTAACTATATTACAACTCAATAAATTAGCCATTATCTAACAGATGTAATAATGTTATAAAGGTTTAATGTTTTTACTATTGTGTAATCTATCGAATCCTAAACTTACGTTTTATTTTCTCAACATTTGATCAATTTATAGCTAAAGTTTGGCTGACCGATTGACCAAAGGCTTGCATTTGGTCGACCGTTCCTCACTATTCAGCCGGTCGATCTAAGTAGATCAATAAAACCAAACACTTTAGCCATAAAACATTAAGCTTAAACCGGAAACAAATAAACAAGCCTAAACTATTATATACTTAAAAAACACTTAAGTTAATCTTAATTTAAAATTCCATTAACTTATGCATTCTTATCTAATTAAATCATTTATCAAGAGGATTTTTAACATATCGAACGCATAAACATCTTGATTATGCACATGTATGCATTTTTGAGATACGTATACATGATGATCATGTTAAACCCTCTTAAAGCACCAAAATAAAATTAAGCAAAACTTATTAAAAAAACATAATTAAGCCTTTATTAAACTAATTTCCTTCTTTAATCTTTGAGTCTTCATAAATTATCTTCATATGCTTTGATAATACTCCAAGACTCTTTAAGGAATCATACTTGCTCATCATTCATACTTATCTTTCAACACACTAAATACACAAACATTAGTAGTAAAGTTTGTTTTGTCATCATCAAAATAAGGTGGAACCTCTTGTGATTCAACAATACATAAATAAATACTAATATACAATATACACATTCATGATGCATGTCAAATCACATCTAAAGCACATATAATCATGTAGAAGGAGCATCTATAGGAATCTAGCCTTAAAGGGTAGTCCTTATAATACTAAACCTTAAATGGCTATGAGGAGTAAAGCATCACCAATGACTTACCCATATGCCCACACTCATGATAACTATACGGGGTCTTTTAATTTAAAGGGCTGCGGGGAGCAAAACATCACCAACGACCTATCCCTAACTTTGCATGTCCAAATCATAATCAAATCAATAATATATCATTCAAGGACCTGGCTAAGAGCTAAGCATCAACTAGGATTGATCCATATTATATCTTAATAATTAAACATAAAATTTCTTGTGATCATATTAGAGCACATCTGGTTCTAATGCATATCCACTAGGTGGCATGTCCTATAGATTTTTCCTTCTCTACAATCATAACACAACACATCTACACAATCCAATATAAGAATCACACAATCACATATGGATCAAAACAATGCATTTAAAATTCTTAAATACCTAACCTAATGTATATATATACTTCAATATATGGTCTTCATGATGATACATATATATGTATATGAACATATATTTTATATTATGTACATATATATTATTCCATATATGCATGTCTATAAAAATGTATATATATCATGTACATTCATCTTAATTTAGCATATCATTAACCATACCAAAATTGAATCATGCTTGGGGGTTAGTATAAACTCAGTATCAGTAAGAGGATATGAACTTAACTAATTGATGTTCTCAGGTACTAAAGCTTGATGATGTAGGTCCTACTCTAATGTATATAGAAAATAGGAAAGGAATCATCTTAATTAGTGTCATTTATGAACTACTGGACTAAATTAAATACTTAAAGCTCATTACGATTACTAGGTTGGTCCAATTATGTAGTTAGGTTATTATTCTCATTTTTATCTAAATTTTTCATGATTTTTATTTAACAAATTGTTAGAAATTTCACTATCATTCTTAAGAGAAAAACAATCAGCATAAGTTCTACTATTTTTTTAAATATAAAAAAAAGTCAACATAATAGTAACTCTAGTGATTGGAATATACCTCTAATAATCAAAATATTCCTCCAATGATTAAACAATTTTAGTTTTTAGGCTTGATAATTTATATACAAATAAAAAGCTCGTAATAAGTAGAATAACTTTTATAACTATAATAAGTTTAAATTCTTACCAAATGTGGATGAATCCATAAAAATTACTATCAAAGCCCCAATTGGTTTTCTTTTAATTGGTAGCAATTCTATCGATTTTTTACGACAATACCTTAATTATTTTGCTCGTGACATCAAGGTAAGTCATATAGTAATGTTAACTGCTAGTAACAGCCACTGGAGATAGTAGATTGAAGGTTGGAGATTTTTTACATTTTTTCTCTTTGATTTTTGTGATGTTTATAATAATTTTGTGGGATAAATTTGGTATGGTTGGGATAGGTTCAATGAGAGGAGTTGATTGGTATATGTGTTTGTCTAATTTAAGCCATCAGTGGTGAAGATAGTGGAAGAGGCAATTTTCATAAATAGTAAATCTTGGGGATCAAAAATAGAAAGCATGAAATCATGGGGGAAGAGGAATATGTGTGTGTGTGTGTATATATATATATATATATCTAGCCTGAGGTATTACATTCTCCATTTTACAAAAATAAAAATAAAAAATTTCCTTGAATTAATAATAAATCCCTATTAGGGAAATAGATATGGATATGTTTCTACCATCTCCTACTTTGTTTCCTAAGTGATCTCCTTAGCATCAACATTCCTTCACAACACCTTGACCATAGGAATCTACTTTGACTGTTACTAGCATATATAAGTATCTAAAATAACTACTAGCTCCTCCTTATATGTTAAGTCTTCATTCACCTCCATAATTTATGTTAGAGTACATGAGAAGGATCATGAATGTATTTATAAAGTATGGAAATATGGAACATTAGGTGGACTTGTGATATGTCAGGGAGTAGCATCAATTGATATACCACATTTCCAACTCTCTTTGTTATCTTTTAAGGTCTAATCCACCATAAAGTCATCTTCTCCCTCTTTTAGAACCTCATCACATCCTTCATTTGGGATATATCTAGGAATATGGAAACCCTAACTTGCAATTTTACCTCCTTGCGCTTCGAGTTTGCATAGTTTTTTGTTTACTAAATGTTAGCTCCAATATCTGTCTAATAAGCAAAATCTTCTATAATGTAATCTTGATTAGTTTAAGATCCTCTAGTTGCCTCTCGCCTTACCTCCTTACACACATTTCTGAACTACATTTTCATCCATGTAATATCTCATCAGAGCTATCTTAATACTAATGTTCTATAAATTATTTTAAGTGAACTCGATCAGAGGTAAGTGCAAATTCCAACTTCTACCAAAGTTCATCACACACGTCCACATCATATCTTATAGGATCTGAATCATTCCCTCGGATTACATATTATTTTGGGGATGAAATATCATGCTAAATTATAATATAGTGTCTAATTCCTCTTGTAACTTCCCCTAGAATCAAGATGTTAACTATGAACCTCACTAAAAAAAACTATTGACATAGGCACTCTAAGAAAAGGCGTTATTTTTTTTATATACACTCATACAAGTGTAAACACTAAATATGTAGTTTTCACTGGTAAGAAATGAGTTGACTTCATCAACCTATCTACAATCACATAAATTGAATCGTATTAATTCTTTCTATAAGGTAGGCCAACCATGAAATCCATTATAATCTTCTCCCATTTCCACTCAAAGATTAGTAGTGGTTGCAACTTATTTGAGGGCCTTCGATGCTCTACTTTTACTTATTGACATGCTAAGTACTTAAATATATATTTATCCACATCTTTCTTCATACTAACTCACTAAGACATATCTCTAATATTATGATACATTTTAGTGTAACTTGAATGCACATTGTACATTGTATAGCGCACTTCCTTTAAAATCTCTTGCTTTAGATTTTCTACATCCAGAACATATAGCCTCTCAAAGTCTATGTGACATTCTTCTCAGCCTTTATGCATAAGCGTCTATAACTTAGGGTCTCAAATTTGAGCAGCCTTGATCTTTTCTAGTAACACTGACCATACTCTAATACTAGCTAGTAGTATTCTTGAATCCAAAATTTGAAATTGAGCACCTTGATCTATTAGATCATGCAATTTGTTATTCAAGGCTCTCCTTTACAATATGATATGTACCAAACTACACGAGGACTTCTTGCTTAGTGTATTAACTATGACATTGGTTTTTCATGATGACACTAAATTGTGCAATCACATTTCTTTAGAATTTTTGTCCACTTTCTTTTCCTTAAATTTAAATCCTTTTATTGAAATAACTACTATAGATTTTTTTGACCCGTTTAAATTTCACATGCCTTACCTTACAGACAATGCCTCTAAATCTTTAAGGTAAAGATCACTACTGCCATGTTTAAATCATGGGAAGGGTAAAATTGTTTATGTTTTTTCAGTCGAATAGAAGCATAAGTGATCACCTTATTATTTTATATTACCATGCATCTTAAGCACACTCTTGAGGCATCGTAGTACAGTTGAAATTCTCCACCTTTAGATGGTAAATCTAGTACTAGTGCTAAGATCAAAATCTTCTTTAGGTTTTGAAAACTCTCCTTATAAACTTTAAATCAAATGATCTAGATATTCTTTTGTGTTAGATGGCTTTAACAGGATTACTGTCATTAAAGAAAAGTATTGAATCAATCTTTGACAGCAGCTAACTAATTCTAAGAAGCTTCGTACTTCTATCGCCATTTTTTTTATCTTAGTTCGTTATAGCTTCCATCTCCATTGACTCCACTAGTATTCCACTCTTAGATATTACATGACCCAAAAATGCCATATTATTAAGTCATAATTTATAATTTAAGAATTTGGTATACAGTTGATGTTCTTGAAATGTCTTCAGTACCAATCTTTAATGTTAGGCATGTTCTTTATCTATTCGTAAATATACCAAAATATTATTCATAAAGGCATTTGCAAATGTATCTAAGAATGGGTTAAATGATCTATTCATCAAGTAAAAAAAAGGCTATTGGACTGTTGGTAACGTTAAAGGCCAATGTAAGAATTTGTAATGACTATACAGTGCTTTGAAGTTAGTCTTAGGTACATCTTCTCCTCTGATCCATAGTTGATGGTATTTAAACTATAATTCATTCTTAAAAAGGCATCTAGCACCTTGAAATTGATCAAATAAGTCATCAATTCAAGATAAAAGGTACTTATTATGGATGGTCATCTTATAAGTTAATCATATTTATAGTTATAAATCCTTCATTATTTTCCCAATGGAGTCATATATCTTTGAGATTTTCTATTAAATGATGAAGATAAAAATGGTCAATTTCTTCACCATTTTTCTATTGTTCTATCCTAAATAAGTCATTAATTTAGGATAGAACAAGACAAAAATGGTGAAGAACAAGAGAAAACAACCCTAAAACATGAACAATATGATTTTCTCTCTTAAATTCGTGCTTTCTTTGTGCTAATTTGTTGTTTTTGGCTTCTAGAGCTTAATATATATGTCTACGACAAGTAGGAGTCAAGCTGCATAAGTTGCAGCCAATAGGGAGGAAGATCTACCTAGAATTCTATCGGCAACTACCACAATAGTGTTTACAAAGAGTACAACAGTTGGCTATAAAATTGTCGTTTAAGTCATCTGCTTAGGGAGTAAAACGATGGCCTACTGAACCAGATTCTTTTAGTCCAAAAACCATATTCTTTCCTGTATTTTCTTGGAGAATTGGCTTCCATCTGCAATGTTAAACATTCAAACACAAAATTCAACTCTTTAAACACCAATTAATTGTATATAAAATTCACATGAAATAAATATAAATATGCAATGAAATCAAAACCTATCAATCCCCCCACACTTAGTTTTTTCTTATCTTCAAGAAAATTTATTAATCATCAATTTCAAACTAATTTATAAGCATAGGAAACTTAAGTCAATTCACCCATCAACATCACTGAACAAATTTCCTTAATCCTTCATTTAATATGACTAAGTAACAGGTTATGCACATATTTTGTCAAATTAAGTCATAAAAGAGATTAAATCATTTCATGCTTCTTCTAATTTATCCTACATTCACAATTCCATGCCAATTGTAAAATGAATATGAACCAAGCTAAAAGTATCATCATCTTAAGCAAATATAAATCCTTCCTCAATTAAACATTAGACATTAAAAAAAAAGAATGTGAACTTGGCTTAGTTGAGAGGTTATTTAATCTTATTACTTGAAGATGAATATTTTTTCGTGAACATCTTCAGTACTTTAATTAAATCACCTCACATCAACTAGCTACTAACACCACTCATAAACTTTAATAAGTGGCTACTAGTTCCCAATGTTTATAAAGCATGTAAGAACATAAAACAATAAATGGGAGAGAAAAAAAGAAAAAATAACACCCACAAAATGATATGATTAGAAGATCCGTTGAAGTGAAATGGGACATTAATCTTGAAGAAACAACTGCAACAAAAAAACAATTAAAAATAGAGAAGCACACATAATATAAACCAAAAGAATGCTTCAATATATATATATATATATCAAGAATGTATCTAAAATGGAGCATATATATCAACATAACCAAAGCAACAAAAGTAAATACATCAAAAGAGAGTATCAACGGCCATCCAAAAACAGAAAGCCCAAATATAACAAAAGAACTAACCTAGGAACAAAAAGGTCTAGTCAAAGAAAGCTAATTAGGAGGTGGCAAATGCTCTCGAACATGATCCCATAAAACACTAAGCTAACTCTGAGTGACACCAATGCAATCTATAGCATCACTCACCTTGGTCTAAACTCACAGAATATGGTGCTCAAGATGCTGAAGCAAAACCATCTAATCATCAGAACCTGAAGAAGAAGGAACCACAGAAGGTCCAGTAGCTGAAGGAAAAGAATGAGGAACAGAAGGAAACAGTCATAGGGTCACCAGCTGTAGTTGAAGTGACTTCAAATGAGGCCTTATCGACACCTTCCTTAATTGGAGGAGTGGCAGGAATAGGGGCAAGAGTAGCCTCATCATCTACTCTCTCATCATCCTAAAGTGGTTTCCAAGATAAATTTCTCCAGACACCACTAGCCTTGGCATATGCCCATGACTTCAAGCAAGAATATCCAATAATAGAATTAGGCATAGGATGAATAGCCACCTAGCCCTCAATAGAAACACCAACCTCCATAATAACTCTAGTCAATAAACCCAAAAAGAAGAAATTTTTATTTACATGCTTGTAACAGACTACATTCTAGATACTTTGCAACATAAAAGTAACTAAGGGAAATCCACCAATAGCACCTGGTTCATGGAACATTTTATATAAAAGATAAATATCATCATTCCTTTTCTCATTAAGGCCACTTACCAGAGGCAAAACATGGGAACCTAATAGGGCTACCATAATTCTCTTTTGAACTAACAACTGATTTTTATTGCAATAGCTCTTATCAGAAGGCTTAACCAGGTTTAAAGCTAAACGAGCTATCTCAAAAAAGAAGGAGGGATCCGACTATACGTCATCACCATGGATTCTATCCACCTGGTGAACATAAGGATCACCGACATCTGAAACATCTAGAAGAGTAAAAAGAGAAGCACAAGTAATACGAATACGTACACCACGTACCATAGAGAGAATATCAAGGAGATCCTTGGCATCTTTTTCTTCAATGTTGGCATACAACTCTTTAATAAGCACTGGATAATATGGGCCAACAAGAACTAAAGCAGGATCCCATCCTAAGTCATGAAAAGCATATGAAACTTGGAGTTCTGCATCTAAAGCAGGGGTTAGAGACTTCTCATCAATGAACTTATTAGGCAATCAGTACTGAAACCACTCAGCATTTTCCTCATTAGTAAAAAGAGAAGTCTCAGGTGTAGCCCTCTTGTATGAGTTAGAAGCGCCTTGGAATTGTCTAGGTAATATGAAAAACCTAGATTAAACTGAAATTATATCAAACTTAAGCACAAGAATAAAATTGATAGTGAACCTAAGCAAAAATATGCAAATGAACCGATAAAAATGGGCAATTGACGAAGATAAGGAGGCATAAAAATTAAATGGAACATAATTAAGTCTAAATTAACTAAGAATAACTCAATTTAATGCTTAAAAACTTTAATTTGTGAAATTCCTAAAATGCCTCTAGGTTGGAAAAATGCCCAAATTTTTATAAAAAGCTTAATGTATAAAATTGGTATTGAAATGTAGAGAATCATATGAGGAATCCAATGGTACCAGAACTATAACAAGACAAGGCCTAAATCAACATAAAAAAGCAAAAAATTTCAGGCGGATGAATCCTTTAGATTGAGAAACCGAGATTTAGAGCAAAATTTAAGGTTTTGATGATGGATTGATGCTAAATCTTGTATAGCTATGAATTTATGAGATTTTGATACCAAAAGCCCAAAAGTTGGTAGAGATTTGAGTGATAAATTGAAGAAATTGGGGTTTAAAAGTCGGAAATCACTAGGAGAGAAGAGAGGGAAGCGAGTTGGAGAAGAAGAGAGAAACGATAACATTTTTGGCTAAATCAGGTTGTATAATAGTGCCATTTTACTTATGCCATTTAACTCCTAGAATACTAAAATGGTGGCTTGACGGAGCAGCTCCCTACCATTTAAAGGCGTGTTTTACTCCTAGAAATGAGCTAAAATTCAAAGTTCAAGCTCCAATTCAATTCTAAATGACCCCAATTTAGTTCTAAACAAAGGTTAAAAGATTTCCTTGCTAATTTACTAAAGATACTGCTGCAAAACAACAAATTAAGCCCCATTAAGCTACCTAGGATTAAACTTGAAAAAAAGGAGAAAACACAAAAAAAGGGTAAAAAGAAGAACTTAAAACAAACTTAAGAAAAAAAAAACAATTAATACAAACTAAACAACTTAAAAGAAACCTAAAGAATTGATTAAAATAAAATTTTAAGAAACTAAAACGCTAGAAAATAAAAAGAGATTATAGACAAAACCTTTAAAAGAAACTAATAAGCTAAACTTAACTTTAAAAGCTTTAAACAAGATGTTAAATCAACTAAAAATAAGTAAAAGGAAACTAAAAAGAGACTAAAATTAAGAAAGATTAAACTAAGAATAAAGAGACTAAAACAAAAACAAAAGACAACAAAAGACTTAAAACCTTAAAAAAGAAAAAAAGAAAATTAAAGACTCAAATAGAAAAGAAACAAAGCACACTAATACTTAGAGAAATTGCGTATAAAACAACTTAAGAGGGGTCAGAAAGATTAAAAATCTCAACTTGTTCATTGACCTTATTAGGCACATAAAGTTTGGCCCTTTGTCCATTGACTTTAAGAGATGATTGTCCATTAAAAATTGTAAGCCCTATGACACCCAAGAGGGGGTAAATTAGGTATTTAAAAAAATTTTTAGCTAATTCAAACTAGCAACCTAAATCAATTGGAAACTAGATGCAATCACTAAACCAAGATTCAACCTAAG
>JAOXYD010023957.1:0-14459 GCA_028565735.1 Pinacopodium congolense | reverse complement strand
CTACTGAAATCATCCACCATAGTTAAAACACAATGACCTCCTGATATGTTGTAATGCCTATAGGGGCCCTAAACATCCATATCTATAAGTTGAAAAATTATTGTAGTCTGAATTATGCTAGATGGAAATGGTAGACGATGTTGTTTAGCCAAAGGAAATATATCACAAAAAAGAGATGGATCATCAACTTTATTTGTAATTAAAGGGATATGTTTCAGTATATTGAATGAAGTATGGCTTAAAAGTTTATGCCATAAAGAGCTAATAGAAACTGCATTAATACAATTTATAAATTGTAAAGTATCAACTGAAATAGGTGTTTTAATATGAACCGATGAGAACCGTATAACATCTTCTGTAAATGAGCTTTTATCCAAGACATATAAACCTTTGACAAGTCAACCAACACCCAAGACCTCATCAGTCCCTAGGTCCTCCAAGACACATTTATAAGGAAGAAAATGTATCTTAATCTTTATAGTTACTGCTAACTTACTATCAGATAGTATATTTAACTTGAAAGTTAGAATATGCAATACTGTTATGAGAAGTATTTTGGAACTAAGTTAAACATGTCCAATATGATCAACAAATTTCATTGTGATATTAGGAAGATAAATAGGAAGACTTCTATTTGGTTTTTGTGAATTAAGAAAAAGATCAAAGTTAATGCACATCTGATTAGAGACTCCAAATTCCACTATCCAAGCATCATTACTCAAAGAATCAAGGCAATTCATAACTAATGTCAAGGCTAAAGTAAGGACACTACTGCAAAGTCCTCTAAATGAGCAAAATTCATCAGAACTATGTCTAAAGATGTCTTCCCCTTTCCTTTCATTAGCTTTAAAAGTTCCTATTTAACAAAATTTTCAATCTTAGTGTCATTTAGTTCTGGCTTACCACTTTTTTCATCTGCAGTTTCTATATCAGTCTCAAGCGAGTATGATATATATTTCTTCTGTGAACCTGAACTCATTTCTTTCTTCCATTTATCTTGCATGTCTTTATACCAATCCGGATAATCATGAAGCTTAAAACAAGATTCTTTTGAATGTTCTAATCAATTATAATGATCACAGTATTATTGAGACTTATCTATGCTTCCTTTCTTTTTATTCATCTTGCTACCTCTTGTCTTCTTTTCATCATTGCCTCTAAAAAACATAGCATTGTGTTCAAATTTTTCAAAGACACCCATATTAATCTCATGCTATTTTTCAACTCTAAACACCATTGAGTTTGCCTTATTAGGTAATGGATCCATCATCAAAATTTGATTCCGGATATTGTCATAGCTTTTATTAAGTACTATAAGAAATTGCATTAGTTGATCAAAGGAAGCCCTATCAGCAGTGATTCTACCTAAACCACAAGTACACTGATTATAGGTGCATTGTGGTATAGGCATCATGTATGATAGCTCATCCCACAATCATTTAATATTGGTAAAATACTTCACTACTGATAGATTTCCTTGTGTTATGGAAGTAATGTCCCTTTGCTAGATATAGCAAAGGTAAATTAGAATCACCTCTCCTCTCCTTAAGGTCTAACCACAATCGTCGTGGCGATGTTGTATATGAAAGCCTCAACTATATCTTTAGTAATATAATTCAATATCCAGGAAATAACCATACAATCTACTTGAATCCATCTGTCATATTCCATTGAATCTGTGCTAGGTTTTATACATTAACCAGTAATAAAACATAACTTATCCTTTGCTCCTAGAGCAATCTTTATGGCTTTACTCCATGATAGTTAATTATTGCCAATAAAAGGTGTGGTTACAAGAACCATACCTGGATGATCAGAAGTTTGTAGCATCAAAGAATCATCGTCATGTCTAGAACCCATGCATTGTGAATGCACTTCACTATCATCCTCCATAACACCATACATAGGTAATATAACAAATGCTGAATCAACACTTAAATTAACAAAAAACTATTAGGATCATTGGCTCTGATACCATGAATGATCTTAAGTATGTAAAATAGCAAATTTGGAAGGAGAATAATTTTTTTGTATATTCCATTCAAAGCTACTATATTCTAATGTTTTTTCTACGGTGAAATCAATGAAAAAAATAACTGTCATCTTAGCTCACTATTTGCTTTCAACATCTCCTTCCTTAAATAAAACGGCAATGTGCCAAGCTAAGAATATTAATAATAAGAGAAACATGACAACATAACAGGGAAAACACTACCATCCAAAACATAAAATGCAACACCTATAATATGTTCAAATCTATTGAAAAAATTATAGGCAGACACTGATGATAACGACCATTTAACTACTGCTCAACCTGCCTGTGTCTTGGTTTGCAAACGCACAATAAAAAGGTTTAAAAGGAAGTTGTTGACATAACGGATATTCATATTTGGTTTTTAAAAGGAAGTTATCCCCCCGTATAGGAGCTTAATTCAAGACCAATATGGAGAACTTAGCCCGCCATATTGTTTCGAGTCAACCTGCCATATTAAGGTCAGACAGACATATCACTACCAAATTGTTGACACGTGATCTTAATAAATTCTATTGTTTGGGAGTACCGAGTGGCCATGTTCTGAAATTGCAAAAAATGGAAAAACAATAGAAACAAGGGGGAGAGGAGAAAAAATCAGATATGAACTTAGAGATAAATTCTCTAGCTTCTCTGTATATTTTTTCTTAGAATTCTTAGGCTTCAAACACTTGTAATTCAAATTTTATGTTGTTTTCTAAGTTGGTGCTTGTTAAAGCTTGCTATTAAGACATATATGAGTTTATAAATCATCATAGGGAGTTTTCTAACTCAAATTATTACATTATTAGCTCTGTTTTTCAAATTAATCAAAGTTCATGTTCTTAAGCTTACATATTTGTATATTCTTTGTTTTTTCTACAAGTTTTTGTGGATTTAAAGTTATGTTGAAGTCCACATCACATTAAGGAGTTCATGACACGTCCAAGAGCTTTCTTTAGATGTTTTTATCGAACCAAGGAGGTTTCAATCATGTGTTTTGATGATAAAAAACATTATTACTACTAATGTTTGAGTTTTAATACACTTATAAGGTAGATAAATGCAAGATATGCAAGGATATGATTATGGAGCCTAAGGTAGAAGAGCTCAAGCATTGAATAATCAAGAATGGATGAAAGAAGATCAATATATAAAGATCAAGTTTGGATAGGTTTAGGAAAGTGTCTTAGTATTGTAAGTTTCATAAACTTGATCTTTATCAATGCTTGAAAGGGCTTTCACATTTACATGATATTTTAACATGACCATTTGCATATAGGATTTGAGTTGCAGTTTTAATGATTAATTGAATTTGATTATGACATTGGCATCTTAGGAAATGTTTTAGAATGGCATATATGTATAAAGTTGTATGATCAAGAGGTAATGTGATGAATTATGTTAATGTACCATTTAATGATTTTAAATTAATTAAATTGTTGATTGAACTTATTTATGTGTGTTTGAATCTATTTGAACTAAAATATGAAGTGATTAGTTTATAAAGTGTTTGAAAAAGGTTTAAAGGTATTTAAGAATGTAAAATTTTTATAATCAAGGCAATTTTTATGTTTTTGCTAATTTAAATGTTTTGATGATCCAAATAGCCTTGAAATTATGTTTTCAAACTTGCTTAAAGTCTTAATTAATGTTAGGAAAGTGTTTAGAAAGGGTTATAATTTCATTGAGTATTGTTTCATGTTTTTTTAGAGCTATATGGTGAGTCCATAGGAGTTATACTGTATGTTGCAGGGCATCGTATAATCCTTGTTTCCCAACGAGCTATACGACGGGTGGCAATGCGTCGTATAGCTCTCGAAAGACCATTGTATTGGTCCCTAACAGTGTAACAACTAGTTTCTTTTATGGGTTTTTAATAGCATTTTGATCCCAAACAGCTATTTCTTGTTTCTAACATTCTAACTCCTTCTTAACCCTATATATATCATTCTTAAATAATTTTATCACTTCTTGATGCTCTGAAAAACAATTTATAAGATTAAATCTCTCAAACACTCAAACCTTCACTATTTCTGCACTGTCTTTATTCAATTTCAATTTTCTTGTTCTAAATAAATTTCTAGTGCCGTCAAATTATTGTTTTCAATTTGATTAGATATAGAAGACTTTCACTGAAATTTCTTTTGAATTTTTAAGTGATTAAGTCATGTGTTTCAATCTCTCAAACTTTTGCTCACTAAAATTATCAAAGTTTTCATTGTTGTTGCTTTAACCATAATTTCAGCCATCTAAATCAGTTTCTTCGTGGTTAAATTTTTTCTATTTTTTTAAGTATCCAGGAGTGTCCTATAGTTTGTTTTTCAATTTTTAAGTTATTATATTGTTTGTTTACGATTAATTTTTCATGTTGCTCTAAAATTATCCAAGTTTGACATTTCGCACTTTGTTCTTAATTTAGATCTTCTGTTTGGTGCATTAAAATTGTTTTTATTATTGCAATATATTTTTAGCTAATAAATTAATGTTTTAATAACTTTTTTGTGTTTATTGCATGCTACCTGATTAGTTAAAAACATTTGTTTATAGGCTAGAACATTTAGACTACACTATTTTGACAACTTGTGTGCATCTTGCATAAATATGATTTTTTGTATGTTATAATTTAATTTTTGTTGCTTCAATTTAATTGTGTGTGATATATTGAGGAGTAGGGAAAATTTTCATATTTTTTATTTACCTCTAGAAGTTTCATAATCATTTTTTTATAGGTTGAGCTTTAGTGAAACACGATAGAAGGTGTGTTTTGATTACTAATATTGGGGGATTGTTCGTTCTATTTGTTGATTGAGTTAGGGGCTGCTCTTTTCCTTTGAATAGAGTGTACAAGTTTCTCTTGACCTGTAGAAAATAATATTTGAGTTATTATGATTATTGAATGTGAATTAGATTGACTTATGCTATGTATGAGCATTAAAGATTGCATAAGGCATTGACATTGCATTGGTTGCATTTGAGCCCTCATCTTACATTGATTTTAATCAAGTTGTTGATAAGTTACATAAGATTGAGCGAGGCTTTGATAGCCTAAGTTTGGGGATTGCTTTGTGGAGAAAAAAATTATGTATTTTGGTTGTTTTGTAAAGGGTTACTCTTCACTTATTAGAAAGTAAGATTGTTGGGTTTCTCTTGGCCTTGAAAACTTAAGATTGTTGTGTGGGTTCTTTTGACTCTTATAAGCAAGATTGTTAGGTTATGTTTCACCCTTAAAGTAAGTTTGTAAAGATTTCTCTTGACCTTATAAACAAGATTATTGTAAGGGTACTCTTCATCCAATTAAAGTAAGATTAATTTTTAGTGAATTTCCAACAAATAGTTAGAGAGAGAATGTAGTCTATCTTTGGAGTAGGCAAACCTTTATAAATCCATGTGTTCTTCTCTTCCCTTATCTCTTTAAGTTTATGGTTATTGTTTTTGTTTATTATTGATTGAATTTGATTAATATTGGCATAAGCATATCATTTCTTTTAGGGTGAATTTTGGTTAAAAATTGCATTTAGTTAAAATTAACCTAAGGTGTTTAAATTGTTTAATTTAGAAAGAAAATTTTAAACGCACAATTCACCCCCTCTTAGGTGTCATAAAGCTTATAGTTTTGTAACTTCTAAACTATTTAATTTAGCTCTTATTTTTGGATCTATCAAAGTATAATGCTTAAGATGCATGTTTTGTGTGCTTTGATGATCATGTGTGCTTAATTCATTTTTTGGCTAAAGATTGATGTTTTAATGATTTAAGAAAGCTTGAATGAATGTTTAAAGGTCTATTTTTTGTTTATTAAGGGTATGAATGTTCTAATTTTAAGCTAGTCACTTAAAATTAGAGTTAAAAATAATCTAAGACTTGAGAAATCCACTTAGATTGTTAGAAAAATCAATCAATGAATGACTAAACTTTGATTATTGTGAGAGTTAAAGTTCTGAGATTAATTTTTCAGAAGTTACCTTCTTGATTTTAAATGCATTAACTTAATTTAATGCATGATCAAAAGTTAAATCAATATTAATAAAGCAAAGACATAAGTCTTAATCATAGTTTTATCTTGAAATTGTGAAGGAACTCTAATTCAACCCTTAAAATTATTAAAAGCTCAATTAAATTATTAATCACCTAATCCTTAGCTACTTTCACAATTTAGTAATTTTTGGCAATTTTTGAAAGCAAGTTTTAAGTCATTTTCAAGTGTTTGAGCTAAGTTAAGTTAATTTAGTATTTTTCATCTTATTAATCAATCTTTTGGAATTTCCTAGACAACTATAATCTAATTAACCTAATAATTATGCAATTATTCCTATGGGTTTGACACTTAAATTCTTAAAAACATTCCATTATATTACTTGTTCGATATGTGCACTTGCCTTTCACGTTGGTTAAAGCAAAATAAAAATTATTCAAAATCATAAGTCGCCTAACCAACAAAAAAAGTTTTTGGCACCATTGCTAGGGGTAGATTTATAATATTAGAAACAAAATGGTGTCAATTACTCTAAGATTTGTGTATATTGTTTTTATATGTTTTTAAATTTTTGTGTATTTATTTTATTATTTTTAATTTTGAATGTTTTTTATTACTTTGTGTTATCTTTATTTTGATGTTTATGATATAGTTTTCTTTTTGTGTTTTTGTCCTTTTACTTTATGTTTTGAGGCATCTCTTAGGGTCTAGCTTTAGTCACCAAGAAAATGTGGAGGCAAGATTACTATTAGCAAAATTTTCAATAGTCCGAGCCTGAAGATGAAGGGAATTATTGGGGCAATGCCTATTTTAATTCATTTGATGTGACTTATACCCCTGATTCAATGAATTCTCCTTCTTACTCCTAACATGATGCACCTTATTATGAACAACCATCATCTTTTCCTATCAAAAGGAGCTTCAAAATGATTTAAAATCCACCATTTGTGTCTTATCAATGAGAGCATATCTAGATGTCAACCCACTATGCAAGAATTGAAATCATCCTGTCTAAATTAGAGGGATCAATTGATAGAATCTCTTGGAGCAAATGATCCCATTAACCCTCCTAAACCCACTCTATTTGAACCAAGTGAGATAGAACATCTTGATTTAGATAGTGGTGAGCAAGAGTTTTCAATTGCCTTAGACATGAATGATGTAGAAGTTGATGAATGTTTGAATCATAACCAAACTATTAAAAGTGAAGAAGCCTTGGAGAGTGATGAATCACTTCTTGAATTTATGGTTAAATTGTCCAGTCATGTGGAAACACCTATGAGTGACTTAAAAGAACATGAATTAGGAATCTTTGAATTTCCACAAAATGAAGTAATTGATTCAAGCCATGATGAGGACATCTTTAGTGGTGAAGTCAAGCTCCTAATTGAACCAAAAGAGAATGAAAAAGAAGCTTATGATAAGGTTGTTCTAGGTGAGGCAATAAAGGTACCATTTAAGCTCTTTGATCTTATAGGTGTCAAATCTTTTGTTCCTAGCCCTAAAGTTGTAATTCTCGATTATTTTCCAAGGTGCTTTACCAAGAAGAGGAGTTTTGATTGGATTTGCGTCAAGGAATGGTTCTTAATGCATTTGGAAATCTAATTAGAGGTATAAGATCTTTTAGAGATTTAGCTTTCCTTTTCATAAAACAAGAAGGTCATATGTTAGGTGGTAAGCTAAAATCGAGATTAAAAATGCCTTAACATTAAGGTCCAGCTAAACGACCTTAAAGAAGCACTTTTTGAGATGCAACCCAACCGTACCAGTAAGATGGTGTGATTTTATAAAGGTTTAGCGTGTTTTGAACAAAACTTGGAGTGTTATTATGCTTTAATAATGTGTGTCTTTCTTTTATTTTACGTTGTAGGATTTAATTTTAATGTTTTAAGCTCTTTTAATTGTGTTTTAGTTAGGTTTGATGTGATTTCCTTAGTATTTCCTTGATTTTGGTGTGTTTGGTTTAATTTTTTAGTGTCTTTAATTTCAATTCTCAAGCACTTTAATGAACAATTCGTTGAATTTTGTTAGGACAAGGTTTAAGAAGAATTTTGGTATAAAATAGGGATAAAAATTAAGATAAAAGAAGTCAACAAGACTTATAAGTGGATCTGGTTTGACACCCAATAGCCCTATTAACTTGCGTATTGGTATACAAGTTTAGGTCCAATATAGCGACCCCAATACGGCAAGTTCATACCGTTGTATTGCTTCATAAACAGCATTAAAACGCAACGTTTTGGCTAGAATTTGTAGAAAACCTCCATTCTTCTTCTTTCTCGCCACAGACACATCTTTTTTCTTAAAATCCCTATTTCTTGCTTGTTTTTACACTAAATGGAGTGTTCTTAGTGTCATTTTGATGGAAATTTCATCCTCTATCAATTAACACCATCAAATCACTAAAAAAACTCACTTAAATTGTCTAAAAAATCTATAAATTTTGTCAGTATCACTGTTTATGATAGAGGTATATATATATTTTTTTATTTTTCTGATTTTTAGGCCTTTGTTCAGTTAGATTTTGATATCATTGTATTCTAAATTTGATAAGCTTTTAATTGATACCAATTTTGTCATATTTCATCAATGTCAAACTTTCAGAAATTTTTTGATAAATAAAATATTCTTTGAAAATTCACTAGAATTTTTTTATCTGTATTTCTCTATATTTTTGTCTTATTTTTGTGCTTTTATCAAATAGTTTATGATCTAATGACACCTATGATTACTTTCAAACAACCATTTAAAAAAATACTAGCATTCGATCAAGCTTGTTTCATTACATGAGAAAATTCAGATTTTTTCAAATCCTACCGCAATAACAAATTCATTTATGTGATGCAATTCAACATGGAGGTGCAATTCGACATTTTGAGTGCCTTCTGAATGTTGGGTTGGGAGCTAGTTGTTACTTTTGTGGGGCTTTACTACATGGATTTGGTTCTCAAATTTTTTTAGAACATCGAGGATAAGGATGAAATGGATAGGTAGAAATCTGCAGTTTTGTAAGAGGTACCTCGATTCGTTTGGCTTAAGATTTTCTTTATGAATTTCTAAATGTGCTAGATGAAAGGGATGTGTATATTAGGGCACGAGATTCATTTCATGGAGATTCCATTTCTTCAGATCTCAATTTTTCATTTTCTACTACTATTGCTGCCTTAGAACTAATTAGGACAAACAATCATGCATATTTTATTGCATCTGTAGGAGTAAAGGAGTGTATAATTATTGCAATTATGAGTTCCAATGTAGTCCCAAGGGTAAGTAGACTAAATGAAGTTAGGCTCAGTGATGCCTATATTATTTATAAGATACTTTATGGAGTGGGAGTTGTTTCGGGATTACCAATGGCTAGATTTATCATCACATCTATAAGGGAAGTGGTTAAGATATATAAACCAAGCAAGATCTTCTGCTTCCAGAATCTATTAAGTACGATCATCCAAGCAGTAGGAGTTAACATTGATTCTGAGGTTTCAGTGGACAAAATTCGTTATACTCAGATCAATGTATGCATACTAAAGTTATGGAAATTTGTTCGAGTAGGAGGCATGAGGTTTAGGATAGAGGAGGGCGAGATACTTAAGGCGTCACCTGTACATTATGCCCCTCCTATAATACCTAATGAGGAGATGGGTGAGGCTTCATTTGATGCCACCTTTAGTGTTTAGCCACCTCACCCACGTTCACCGATTGTTGAGGCTCCAGCTCCTTCAGATATTTCTCAGTCTAATTTGGTCAACATATTATTGAGGATGGAGACTTGCCTTAATTATGAGATTTTAGAGTTATGCACCACAGTTTCTAAGTGTTTAGATACCATGGGGAATTGCATTACTGATATAGCTTCATGTTTAGAACGTCTTGAGCATATTAGAGAGCTCGAGATTAAGATAGTCTTGATTCTTAGCTGTCTTGGATTGTTCTTTCATTTTGTTTTAGGATGTTATTTCTTTTTAGCATTTATGTTTCATAGTATAGGTTGTTTTTTAGATTTGTTTCTTTACTTTTAGAAGTATTTTGGCTCTTTGGATGTACTTTAATAATCCCATATTTATGATATTGAGGCATTTATCTTGTCTATATTGTTTTTGTGGTTTTATCTCTTATCATTTCAGTTCCCATATGTACTTAATTGGGGACTCCAGTGAATACTTGCTTTTTTTTTTTTATCAAACGAGTGCATTCTTATCCTTTATCTCTCTTTACTTTTATGCTTAATTATTGTTATTTTACACAGTGAGGGCACTATTTCATTTAAGTATATAGTTTATACACTTTGCATGTATACACTTGAGCTTTAGTAGCTTCTAGCATATCATTTTATCAAATTTGTCTTAATAGTCCCTAATTTATGGAAAAAATTTCAAATTTGATACTTATTGTAGACCATGCTTTTTTAATTCAATTATTTTGACAATTTACAATGTTACATGATTAATTTTGACTATTAATGACTAAATGCTTTTAATTCATTTCATAATTTAGATAATGGATATCTGATAAGAAAAATGATATTCCACATATAAAATACAACTTTATTGAGAAATTTTTTATATCTTTTAAGGCACTTTTATTATTTAAAGAAATTTGAAAAAGAATAGAAATTAACCCTTAAAAATTTTAATTACAAAATAAATAAATAGGAGAGCAAAAATTTCACTCTGCTAACTTTTAACCATATAAAAAATCATAAGGTTGAAGTTATTAAGTGGTGCTAATAGTCAGTTGATGTGAGGTGACTCAATTAATTAACTAGGGGTTGTTCACGACAAAATGTTTACCTTAATATTATAAGATTAAGTGACTTCTCAACCAAACAACTCACATATTAAATCAAACTATGTTTTAAATAATTAAAGAATGTGAAAATGTTTAAAAGTTGACGCATTAACTCATATATTTGCCTTTTATATGTTGAATTGATTTTTGCGATTTAGGTTGAAGATTGAAAAAGCATGAAATGATTTAAATGTATTTGAGATTGAATATGAGTAATTAATTATATAACATTTTCATGAGTCATTATTTTTAAAGGATTAAGAAAACATTTTTCAATAAGTATGGTGTTGAGATTGGATTAATTTTTCTATGATTATATACTATTTTAAGAAAATTGAATGATTAATTTGATAGAGGACAAGCAAATGTTTAAGTGTGGGAGAGTTGATAGGTGTCAAATTCATTGTGTTTTTAATGCATATTGGTTATGATTTGACCACTAATTTCATGTTTACATATTTAATTGATGCATGGAAGAGTTTAATTTGCAGGAATTGGAGATTAATTGAAGATTAAAGCAAAAAAGAAGCAAAATTGTCATTTTATAGGACCAATATGCGAGTCTAGAGAGACCTATGTATTGATCCCTAAAACCCCTGTATAGGAGCTGCAATTTAGGACCAATATGGCGAGATTAGCCCGTTGTTTTGCTTCGAGTTAACCCATCGTATTGGGGTCAGACAAACATATCACCACTAAATCTCCAAGATTACAGTTGAGGGGTGATCTTAATCAATTCTATTGTTTGGGAGTACCAAGTAGCCATGTGTTGGAGCTGCAAAAGAGAAAAAAGCAATAGAAATAAGGGGGAGAGGAGATAAAAATCATATATGAACTTAGAGAGAAATTCTCTAACTTCTCTCTACATTTGTTCTTAGAGTTTTTAGGTTCCAAACACTTGTAATTCAACTTTTATGTTGTTTTCTAAGTTGTTACTTGTTAGAGCTTGCTACTAAGAAACATATATAAGTTTATAAACCATCATAGAGGGTTTTCTAACTTAGATTATTACATTATTAGCTTTGTTTTTCGGATTAATCAAAGTTCTTGCTCTTAAGCTTATACCTTTATATGTTCTTTGATTTTTCTACAAGTTTTTATGGATTTAGAGTTGTGCTGAAGTCCAGATCATGTTGAGGAGTTTAGGAAACATCCAGGAGTTGTCTTTTGAAGTTTTGTAACTTCTAAACTATTTAATTTAGGTCTTATTTTCGGATCTATCAAAGTATGATGCTAAAGATGCATGTTTTGTTTGCTTTGATGATCATGTGTGCTTAATTCATTTTCTAGCTAAGGATTGTTATTTTAATGATTTAAGAGATCCTGAATGCATGTTTAAAGGTCTAATTGTTGTTTATTACAGGTCTGAATGTTCTAATTTTAAGTTAGTTACTTAAGATTAGATTTAAAGATAATCAAAGACTTGAGAAATCAATTTAGGTTGTTAAAAAAAATCAATAAGCAACACAAATCAATCAATGAATGACCAAACATTGATTATTTGTGAGAGTTAGAGCTCTAAGATTAATTTTTCCGTAAATCACCTTTTTAATTTTAAACCTATTAACTTAATTTAACGCATGACCAAACTTTAAATTAAGATTAATAGAGAAAAGACATAAGTTTTAACTATAGCTTTGTCTTAAAATTGTGAAGGAACTCTAATTCAGATCTTAAAATTGCTAAAAGATCAATTAAATCATTAATCACCTAATCCTTAGCTAGTTTCCACACTTTTGTAATTTTTGGAAATTTTTTAAAAGCAAGTTTAAAGTTATTTTCAAGTGTTTAAACCAAGTTAAGTTAATTTAGTATTTTTCATCTTTTTAATCAATTTTTTTAAATTTCCTAGAAAATTATAATCTAATTAAACTAATAATTATACAATTATTCGTGTGGGTTTGATACTCTAAGTTTTAAAAACACTATATTATATTACTTATTTAATAGGTGCACTTGCCTTTCACATTAGTTACATTAAAAAAAATTGTTCAAAATCATAAGTCACTTAACCAACATAATAATAAATGTTTGGGTCATATATTCAAAGATAGAATGACCAGATTAATAAATAATGAAATTCTTCTACAATTATATTTTACTGATCTTGGCATTTATATGAATTGTATTAATGGAAAATATACAAAACACATAGTTAAGAAAGAAACCACAAGAAGCAAACATATCCTTGATATGTGGGCCTTTTAATGTTCCATTATTTAGTGGAGAAAAGTTTTTCAACACAATTAATGATTTTTTATGTTATGATCATATTTATTTGCTTAATGAAAAATTTCAATCATTCTATGTTTTAAAGTTGTTTATCAATGAGGAGAAAGGAAACTAGATAGAAAGGTGAAAATTGTCAGATCTGATAGAGATGATAAATATTATACAAAATCTAATAAAAGTGGACAATGTCCTAACCCATTTGCTAAATTTATTGAAAAACGTGGTAGATGTCCTTAATACACAATGCCAAATATACCACAACAATATAATGTAGTAGAAAGGTGTAATCGTACCTTAATGGAGTCATTGTTCTATATCCTTATCATTATGGATTTTTGCATTGAAACTGTTATGTATTTATTAAATAGAGTTTCTAGTAAAGTAGTTTTGAAGACACGCTTTTAAACTATAGATAGAAAGGAAACCTAGTTTAAGGTACTCACATATTTGGAATTGTCTAATAGAAGTAAGAATATAAAATTCACATGAAAGGAAATTAGATTTAAGCACAATCATCGTTTTTTTTTTTCATTGGTTATCTAGAAAAGTGTAAAGGATACATATTTTATTGTCCTAGTCATAGTAAAAGAATTATTGAAATTGGAAATGCTAGATTCATTGAAAATGGAGAAATTAGTGAGAGTGTAGAATCATGTAAAGTAAATATACAAGAAGTTAAAGTACACGTTTTCTTGCTTATAACTTCTTCTTAAATGTTTGTTCTTAAAGTTGTTGAAATTTTAACAACTTAATAAGAACAAAAAAAAGCATGGTTAAGAAATACAAATGCACGACCAAGCTTCAAATAATAAAGTCATTATTAATGAACTTATTGTAAATGAGCATCATGAAGTTCCATTAAGAAGATATCGAAGACAAAGGAGATTGAATATTTTTAATAATTATATGGTATATTTACAAGAAGTAGAAGGTGATTTAGGTATTGATAATGATCAAGTTTCATTTTCTCAATCTATTAAAAGTGAAAGTTTTAATAAATACTTAAACGTCATGAAAGAAAAGTTAAAATTTATAGATGATCATAAAGTTTGGGATCTTATGGTTATAAATGAGTTGGATGTAAATAGGCCTTTAAGACCAAATGTGACCCTAATGATAATATTGAAATATATAAAGCTATAACTATCACCAAATATTACACTAAAAAAATGACGTTGATTATAATGAGACCTGTTCTCCTATTTCTAAAAAGGATTCATTTAAAATTATTATGGTAATGATATCCCATTATAATTTATAACTTTATCAAATGGATGTCAAAACAGCCTTTTTAAATGGGAATTTAAAGGAAGAAATCTATATGAATCAGCTTGAGGGAATTCTATTAAAAAAAAAGAAAAATGTAAGTCTTATGGCACCCAAGAGGGGGGTGAATTGGGTATTAAAAACTTTTTTGCAAACTCAAAACTAGCATCCTAATTCAATTGGAAA